>JAQFYD010000147.1:0-27215 GCA_034694225.1 Bourletiella hortensis | reverse complement strand
ATTTACAAGACTCTTGACTGTATTGCTTGTTTCAAGTTACTTGAATTTCCTTGAGCAAAATGGCTCCCCTGGCTTTGTTTGACTCTTGGCCGTTGCGAGTCCTAGTCATGTACAGCACGGATATGTGTTTTTAAATTGCCAGCAGTGCAGTGGAAGCAATGTGAGTGCAAGTTGGAAACGGGCACGGTTTGCCAGCAGGTTTGGCAACTGCTCGAATTTTCTCATGAGTCTGAGCATGTCTTCTGTAAACAGCTGGCCAGTGAGTACCGAAGTCGCAGCCAGGAAACTTGCAGAAAACTATCTTTGATTTCATGTGCTTGGCGTTCACGTGAAGCGCAAGGGAACCCTGTATATGTGTATCAAATTCACAAAAAATACACTTGAATCGGCGCTCCTTCACATGACTTGAAATGTGCTGCTTGAGACTTTCTTTGGAGTAGAAACTTGATGAGCACATGGCACACTTGAAGTTCTTCAGTCTGGTAGATGCGGGATGCTTGGCCGTCACGTGATCAGCCAGCTGAGATCTGACACTGGCTCTGTAACCACAACTGTCAAATTTGCAGGCGAAGGGTGTTCTGACTTCTACTTTAAGGCTGTGTTTCCGCCTATGGTGCTTTATTGTTTCTTTGAACTTGGTATGATAGTCGCAGCCTGGAAATCCGCATTTAAATGGGTTCCGGTCGCTGTGAAAGATAGCGCGGTGCCTTTAAATGAGAGGCACCAAGCTAATTGTAGGCGGCAGTGAAATCGCACTGGTCACACTTGCAGGCCATTTCCGTTATGGTAGAAGGAATTCACGGCAAGATTGTCTGGAAATCAAATAATGAACGCTATAAAACCCAGTATTAACATTGACACAAATGACGGATATCGGAATGTAAATCGTACCCTTGATTCTTGAATTATATTATACTGAATGGTCCAATGAATTTCTTGGTAAAGCAGGAGCAGGGTTCTTCAGTCACCGTACTTTTCAGAGTTTAAATGAAAACCAAAAACAGAAGTTGTATTTCTTTAGCATTGGTAGCACTTTGGTGGTCTTCTCCACGGCACAACATTTACACTCAAAACTCCATATAAGGCCCTACCATATAACGGAACTAACGCTATAAGGTATGAAATTTTCTGGCCCGATCCGTGTCCTTTGCATTCAAATTATATCCGCTATAACGTACATTCAATATAACGTATGAAATTTTGTTGGATTCTGAGGCTACGTTATATCGAGGTTTGAGTGTAGCACACTTTCAGGTTTCAGCCCCAAATACCAAATTTAAAATTGAGCGGGATTTTATCCAGCCCAGCAAGGATGTCTTTAGCCATTTTTGTTTCTACAGTGAAGTTCTTTCAGTATTTACAAGTATTAAAAAGCAGATTTCGGGGACCAAGGCGTAACTAGTTGGTAGCAGTGTGCAAAATCTGCTTCATATTCCGAATTGGGAATAAAAATCCACGTGAAATATCCGTGGGCCTTTCAGCGTAGTATGAAATGGGTCAAAATATTGGAATTTTCCGGCTTGTATTGGTCCCGTCGGCATGGCAACATTATTTGGGTCGTAATGTTGACGCCGGAAAACCAAGCAAAATCAAACAAATTGGTCTAAATTTCATTAGGAAGAGTCAGACCAACTCTTCTTTGTTTGCTCCTGGGACGATTTTCCACTCTGGCAAGTATAAACATCCACTACGTGCAGGGGGATTCTCAGTTTCGTGACATGTTTTTACCATCCAAAGTTTGTATTGCCGTGTTATGGACTTGGACGTTGTTTTCATTACGTGGTTTTCCCCCGGTGGTAAATACGTGGCAGTACGGCCTGCATGAAACACCATGGAGGCTTTCGTGTTTGCAATTCAATACCATAGTCCTGACGAGGAGACTGCTGCTCCTGAACAGTCACCTTAGGTATGTAACCCAATCCAGAACTTCATCATCCCCAGCTCAGAAAATATTTCGAACTCCAAAATAATACGTCGAACGTCCGCATTTGAATGACCTCACTTTGTGATTTTCGGCATTAAAACACTTCAGGCAACACAAAAATAAGCAGAAACTATGGGTTCTAAATTAGTTATGCTTTTTCTTGCCACTTGGTCTGCCATTTCCGCAATTGATGGGCAGAATGGCGAGACCGAAATTTCACTACTTTTGACACAACTGAAGGGCTTCCAAGTCGTAATACGCCTTCCTGAAGAATACTACGCGTCCGCTGCAGCAACTGAGTCCCTTCTCGACCGTTCTCTGGCCTATCTGCTGGAGAGAAGTCAGACACCCCTTCAACTGTTTTTCCAGCGAAAAAGAACTCCCACCTTTCATTCCGCTCGGCACACTGTGAACACCGTCGCATGGCTAGTTTTGGCAGGCACTTTCTCAGAACGAACACACATCAAACTTGCAGCAATCATTGACAGCTGTTTATGGTGGCCTGACAAATATTACCTTTTCTCATTGCATCGGGACTTAATGCATCTGATTATAATTCATGGCGGACACCCCCTTCAAATTGTCACGTCAATAATGCCATTCGTGGGGCGCTGCTGCTACACGTCATTTTTCCTGGTTGTTCTTCAGTGGTCTCCCCCGGATAATCTGAAAATGGAAGCTGTATGGTCGTTTGACGTCTGCTTCCGGCCGCAGCGCTGCCAACGTGTGGATTTGCCCAATTATTTGGAATTAGCAAGGCGTGGCCTTTCTGCCGTAGTTGATTCTGTGAAGAGAGCAAGGACCGGGTTTTTGGGTGAACGGTTCCAGGTCTTTCCTCACTTTACCCATTTTCACCGTTGGAAGTTTTGGCGGAAATGTTTGGACGTGCCACTAAGGCATGTACAGCATACTGAGCTGCAGAAGTTCTACATGGGCTACATAATTGGTACCTTGAGCCGGAAGCACAATTTCACGTTCGACACCATGTCGGCGAATCAAAACGCATCATTTTGGGCACACTGTGATAGAGGGACGATTCAGATGCAAACCAAGATGATATGTAGCTTTGACGCCTACGACTGTTCATTCGGCATTTAAATGTCTGAGTTCACTGACTTTAGAACACTAATGACCTCGGAATTGCAGAATCCTACCCCTTACCAGCTTTCAAGCTTGACAATGCCACTTAGCGCGACGGTAGTGTGCGTGTTTGTCATTGTCGCAGTAGTACTGGGAGTCCTGCTTTCGTTGAGAGTACGCCCTTCACGAGCTTCGAAAGGTGCAGTTGAACGGTTCCAACCTTCGTTTTGGAGTCTCTTACTTGTCGTCACAATTCCGTCGGCGCGGAAAATGTGGATATGCACCTTTTGGGTGATACTTCTCTCGTTCACAAGCATCGTGTATATCTCCATGCTTCAGAGCGCAATAGTTGCCCCGACATTGTACCAAAATGAGGTTTCCTTCTACACCATGGCGCGTGAAATTTTTTTATTTGCATCGAAAGTTTCCAAGCACGTTCAAGCGATGGCTAAACATACGAAAAAGAACGCTCATGACTATTTGGAAGAGAAAATTTGCTTGCATGAAGGCGTGGACTGCTTTCACAGCGAAGTTATAGTGGGAGAAAGAATTAAGCAAGTCGATTATAATTCTAGTTTAGCCCCCTCATTTCTGTCTATCCCGAGTCTATCCCGAAAGGAAAAGAAATTTCTACCGTGTGATGAGGCAGCTGTACGCTAAGGCCATAAAGGCTTCGGGCAGAAATACAGTTGAGGGGAAAGAGCGATTCTTCTCAAGTCCATTTTATTGGTTATTCCAAGTGGAAAAACCTTTCATTCTGCAAACAACTCTGGAAAGGATGAAGGCTGTTGGGCTTGTATATCATTTCTTTGAAAAGGCCAAAGAAATGTACTCAACGTACATACGTGAAGCAGGAGAAGTTCAAAAGTTGAACAAGGCGGATGGAGGGGCCAGTAACACCAATGGATCCGTTGGTATCTCGGACAGCATAGTGGCGGAGGCTTTTATTTTCTTCGCTTACCTCGCTATGGTGTGCATCACCGTGACCTTAGCGATTTTTGGGACCCGGTTCAGCTTTTGGGACACGATCTGTTTGGACCAAGGAGACGATGCGGCTTAATTTGGAGATGTGCATGGATACAACAGAAAAATTGTCCGTGCTGAATTGCTCAAGTGCATCCAAGGGCACACAAAACGTACACTGCAAAATGATGGGAAAGGAAACCCCAAACTGGATTATCCTTACAAATGAAACTGTTGGAGTTTCATGTATCATTTATGACGACGGTCGCCCTCTTTAATGTTTGTACGTAGTTAAGTTGCACATGAGTTTTCTGGAGGTTTCTAATCTTCCCATTTACGTATTGTCTCCAGTTTTTTCTCATGAATGCATAATATCTGGCAGTAGCCCATGAGCAGCCATAGTGTACACTACAAGTTTTCTCACGTCTATAATTATAAATTAAACTCTAAATTTCGTAATTCGACTTAACTAAATTTGGGCTTACTCACATTGGTTTATTTGAGCTGTTGTTATACGTGTCTAATTTGGGGCTACTCAACTTACGTTGGTACTTAACACTGCACCATATTTATTGCCATCTTCGTCAACGTTCATCAAATTGCATTATACGTACGAACAGAAACAACACATATCACTTGCACATCGCAACACACATAGGTTACACAAATCAGATTCTTCTAGTGGCAAATGAAGCCATAATATTCTCCCACCAGTACAGCAAGTTGACCCACCAAGTTGAATGCAAGCTCCGTCGTAAACACAAGTACTGACACGAGGAGACCGTATAAACAAAGAATTAGAGCCTCCACTAAAACACCATCCATCATAGATCCCGCTGGCTCGATGCGGGCAAGTTCTGAGGAGGCAAAATGCTGCTTTACAAACTGTAGCGGCCGTTCATTTTCAGCTTCATCATACAGCTGTGTGTAATACTCAATAAGACCCATTACTTTTAAGCTGTCCACTGTTTCCCGCAGCAAATCTGCCTTCGCGGCTTCGGAGAATTTCCACCACAGCGGAACACGGAAAGACTTCTCCCTCTCCACAACCAGATTCCTGTTCAGATATTTCATACTGGCTACCAAAAGATTATGATCCGCCGGTTCTACCAAAAGTGCCTGCTTCTTCTCAAGTTGCAGCTCTTCCACAATCCAAAGGATACTGGAATTACTGTCATCATGTGGCAAGGGAATTAGTTGGTCCGCGATAACCGCTTCTCGGGGAATGGAAATCCTTCCGTTATGTGTGTTCGTTCCGTATTGATGCTTTAGGAACTGTGTCTCGGTCGCTGGGCAGTAGAATTTAAATTTCTGCGCAATCATGTCGTCCAAAGTCAGGCTGGTCTCGTACATGACAGGAAGTATTGCATTGCTCTGAAGGACTGTCGTGTACATGGCGGATAGGACGTCAGCCAATAACACCCATCCCGTGTGACAAATCAGAATTCTTTTGGGAAGTCCTACGTCAGACACTTGAGCGCATAATGCGGACGTAACAAGGAGAACATTACCTGAGATGTCGTGGCTCCTTCGTATCAGAACGAACATAAATGACGTCACTATGACCATGGCAAGTAGTAGTACGTAGATCTTCGTCTGAAAGGGCAGCTTCAGGGTAGGCAAGACAAAATGCCTGGGTCCAGCCACATCCGCGATTTGAAGGCTGTGCCAATGCAGCACGCTGGACATGGACAACGAAGGAGCAAAGCAGGTTTTTTGGTCCCCATAGCAGGAATGCTGACATGACAGAAACACATATCCGTTTTTGCACGCCTCGAAAAAACTCATAGATGCCGCGCCCGTAGTATGAAATGTCACGTTGCGAATGCGAGAAAACATGGAAAGCAGAGCCCCGTACGGATGAGTCTGGTCCACTCGCAGAGTCCTGTACGTTAAATTCTCCAGAATAAGCTGCCACGTTTGCCATGAATACACATCGTCAGTTTTCGGCATGAAGCTAACCTCCGCACCCTGAAAATCTTTCCTTTTATTACGTACCAACTCCTCCAAGCCTCCGACCTTTCGTTGTACTGTATCGAAATAGTTCTCAATGAAAATGACTTGACATGTGGAACCGTCATCGTAGCATGCGTTGTAAGCCCATACTGGCGAAGTACTCTCAATGCCGCTGCCAAACCATCGAAAAACAATGAGAAAGGAAGGCATGGAGCACTGAAGGAATTTCAAGTTGTAGCCGTCTGTTGCAGGAAAGTCGGGTACTGCTGTGATGTCCATAACCAGGAAAATTAGGTGCTTCTGGATGGGCTCGGATTGCGTGGAGCCCTCCCAGTCGATGCAGCATTCCAGCAGGAGACGTTGAAGCCACACTTTGGCCTGTAGGTTCAATATTCTTTCAAGCACCAGCCATACCACACGATTTTCCATGTATTTCGGGGTTTCGTAATGTGGTAGTTCAAGCGCCGGACTGGGGCCGCAAAAAAAACTGCACAGGGTTTTGGCTTTGTGTAAGAAATTCCAGTGATTGCTGAAACGAAGTCCAGCTCTTTGTGTCATAGCTACAGTTGGGAAGGCGGACTATGACTTGAAATCGTATCAATGGCTGCAGGAGGGATGAGGCTCTGTGGATTGTTGCCGCTTGGGTTGTCACTTGGGACGCCAGAGACACAAGCTTCCATATAAAGTATAATGCCTTGGCGTCACTGGATGCAACGTCTGGCATGCTGCAGTCTGGTGGGATCAATGTTTACTGCAGTGCAGTTGTGGAAACCTTGGCTTTTGATTGTTCTATTAGCCACAGTAATCGGTGGAATTTGAAATAATAAAACGGAAAGTTTGACGTGTGCCAGAATTTTTGGCACATATGACCCTGCGGGCTGCGCCGTGAAGGCAAGTGAACGGCACAATGCAGCGTAGCTCAGTGAATAGCAAACACATAATACGTTGTTCTTGTTGAATCGCATGGGGCAGCGAGACTCACATTGCGTCTGATTGCTCTCGAATTACAAGTAGAATTTGGTTAGCATTGTTTCTCCTAACCAAGCCCATTCTGCTCATGAGCCGTAAGATTAATCACATTTTGAAATTTCTTGCTGTTCATTTTGTCATTAAGTTTACACTAAATGTAATCAAAAAGTTCCAATACTCGGCTGTTTAATTAAAATTCACAAGTTCACTAGGTCTCTCTACTAGTCAACTAGGTATCAGAAAGTGCATTTTATCATAGCGGTATCTACAGCATAACGAGCTCGCCTTCACAAGTTTTCCCATCCGATCCCAGCTGAAGCCCAGCAGGGCACAAGCAACCAGTAGTTTCTTCACCAGAAAGAGCGCATAAATGTGAGCATGCTGCCCCTACACAGGAATTGTCTCTATTCAAAGGCTGTTTGGATCCATCAATTCCACAGGGTCGGACGTCACCGACGCTAGCAATTACATAATGATCGCCACCATCCAAAGTGCAAGTTTCCAGCGTACCCAACGTCTCGTCTGCCCAATACAGACGCGAGTTTTCAAAATCTATACCAATCCCATTGGGTCTACTTCCGGCCGCTATGACCTTGGTTGGGTTGGAGCCGTCCATGCCAGCGCTGTAGATTGACACAGGACCGGGTAAGTAACCACCCGAATTAACCCAAAACAGCCTGCCAATTTGAGGATGAACTGCAATTCCTAATGGCCAGGATACGACATATCTTCACCTCGGATGATCACGGCGCAAAGTTGATCTCCTGGATGGCAAAGTCCGATAGTGCCCCATGCGTAGTCACTGTAGTAAATATTCCCTCCAATCCAGTCGTAGGCAATTCGAGTGATGCACTTTGCTCCTGGCGTATATCACCGCATAGTTAGATTACTTTGTCATTTCCCATTCAAGATGCACTTCAAGGCTTACCAATAGCTTCCCCAGACATAATCGTCCTCACATCTGACCCGTCATTGTTCGCCGTAAAGACGGCACTGGAGCTTTCGTTGCAATTGAACGTAGTCCAATAAACAAGACCTCGTCTTATGTCAAAAGTAACGCCGTGAGTTGTGGCTGCAGCTGGAATCTTGGATGTGATGTTGGTTCCTAATTCAAGAAACCAAATGCCGTATGTATGGGCAAATAGCAAATCTCGGCCACCATCTGTTCTTTGGGAATGAGCGGGATGGAAACTGCAGGTGTAAAATGTTGTAAATAGAAATAATGCAGTAAAGGTCGCAAAAGAATAGCGAAATGCCATCGTTTCAGCTGCACGCAAGATTTGTAGGTGGACTGAGACCAGCTGGGCTGGAAAATAGGGTGTCATCACACTAATTTGAATATTGATGTAATCAGTTTGTACAACTCATTAGCACGTCAAAAAGTGATTAATTTGCCTTGTGGAATGACAGATTTATCAGCGCTGTCTACAGAACGAGAACGGAAAATTTTATTGATCAAATAAATTCCGCAGCAATTACGTACGCCATCAGTGTCTACAGATTGTGGGATTTTTCCATGAAAAATGCGTCACGCTCACGAGGGGTGGCGATTCCACTAAATGTCATCATGCGCGGCACCGCTGACGTGGAATCCACAGAAAATAGGTCTCGGCTGCCTTTGTTTTGCCATAAACAATAAAAACCCTTATCTTTACCCAAAAAAACTTAGCCTTCCAGGAATCGGTTTATGAGTTGTTTGTGGCTTGAGATGAGGTACCCATGTACACTGCACGCGTCTCACTTCTCACTGATCCCTTCAAAGCGAAATCCCATTCCACCCCTTGAACTGCGGTCAAGGTCTATTTGACTTAAGTATCCTTACGAGGTGGTTTTGCATTTGTTTCAATAGGTTCACTGAAAAGTCACAACAAAGCCTATGGGCTTTAGTTGAGGAGAAACAGCGATTAATAACCTGGGCCCAGTCAGTTTTAAAGTACCAGCCGGACCGGGCAGAGGCAAAGTTGAATATCAGAAATTCTCTGCATTTTCTTTCGGCGTCTCATTTAACAGGAATCATCCAGCTCTCGTCATGCTGTGCATTAAAAAAAGCAAACTCAGTGAATTTGAGCCGAAAATGTTGGAAATTCTGATCCTTTTTGAGTTATTGTATTTATTCGGCTCTTGTGGAGTTGTAAACACATTGGAAATTCCGTCAAATGATACGAGTGTGACTCATACAGCCAACCTTTCCGACTCAAATTCCAGTGAGCAAAACTCAAGTGCTGCTGCAACGACAGGTAACGTTTCCAGCTATTGGGGAATTCACAATTTGCACACTCACTTTGCATCCATAAGCCTTTGATAACACATTGCTGTCTGTGTTTAGATCCACTGCCACCACATCTGTACTTTGGCACACTCAACAGCGGCATACAGGCCTACTCCTTCCAGAACGCTTCTGTGACCAAAATCGGCAACAGCACGGACCTCCTCCATGGCACTGCTTATGATTCACTCAAGAACAAAATTTATTATTCCCAAGTGGGAATAATTTATCGAGCAAACCCCGACGGTAGTGAAGTTGAGACTGTTTATGACAACTTAACCCAGCTGCTAGCACGTGAGTTGTTATGACCCCATTTTCACCACAATTTTTATGAATTTTCCTACATGAGTTACTTATACGCTTGTAATTATTCTCACTAGATGGCAGTACCCAGGGACTGGCTGTCGACTGGATCACAGGGAATCTTTTTGGAACCACTCGCTGGGGCGCTGTTTTTGTCTGCGGCGAAACCAAAAATGGCAGTTCCTTCACCTGCACAAATCTACTAAGCCGTATGGGTGTGTTCCATGGAATTGCAGTGAATCCACTGCAAGGGTAAGCCAAGCGTGAAATTCAAAGCCGAACGCTATTGCAAAGCTTTGTAACAAAATTCTGGATTTGATTTGAATTTTTCCAGAACGATTTACTGGACGGGAATGTTTTGGACGGCGGGTATTGGAAACTCCATCTGGAAAGCTGAGATGGAAGGATCAAACACAACTGTAATCGTTCAAGGGCGTGAGGAATCGTGGGGCTGCATTGCAATCGATGTCAATCACTCAAGATTATACTGGACCGGCGTGATGCCATTTACCATCAAGTCGAGTGATCTGGAAGGCGAGGATATTCAAACGATTGTAGAGATGCCAATGAGAAAAATGTTATTCCCATTTGGAATAGCTCTGTACAAGGAGCGTATTTATTGGAGTAATTTTCAAACTGGAGTGATTCAAAGCAGCACCAAGACCGGAGCGGATGTTTCCACCGTGTACAACAGTACTTCAGATATCATTTACCACGTGGCCGTCATTCCGCCAGAAGAAATTTCAGTTCGGACCCGTAGGAACGACTGTGAGGATATGGACTGTGCTGGAATTTGTGTCCTCACGCGAACCAGCTCTCGTTGTTTGCATTATGAGTTTGAATATGATGAGAAGAAAGGTCCCTGGGCATTTTTGTGACGGAAAACAGAAGCCTAAAGTACGTAATAAAATAATTCGGAGCAGAAAAATGTGTAGTAGTACCAAGAAATTTCTTCAACCGCAGCGTCGTACTGCCCACTTGGAACTACTCTGAGAGTATCCCATAGATACGACTATGGGATACGTGAATAAGAATTTCGGACGTTTTCCCAGGTCCGACGTCTTATAAGAGAACATCTGATGGAATAGTTTGGGAACAAACAAAAAAAAAATGCGCGCGAAAAAAGTGTTACTCATGCTCCCTGCGTACCTTTAGCAGCATCATGACTTCGATTCCGAGTCAAAGCGTACCACACATTCTCGCCCCTTCGCTATCACTGTACTATTACAATGGAGAGGAAATGTTTCGTTACTTAATCCACTTATCCGAGTAACTATTCCTATCAATTGCCCAATGCAATGCAATGTGCAAACTTCGTCACTTCGCCGATGTTTTTTGCCTCGCTTTCAATTTACTGGAAAACTCCGACGAATTTAAATGAAATTAAATATTCACATTGCAGCACTCAAGAAAAAAATAATACTTCATCGTAAGTGAATGATTTTTATGAGTTTTAGTGGTACCATATTAATGACAGCAGAGTTTCTACTCTGAAAGGTAGCCTAGCAGGATAAAAATTACTCGGACCATACGGAAATTTTAGCTAAGAATTTTGTACTCTAATTTTAGAAACAAATTATCGTCATAAATGCAATATTTATTGCAAAAACGGAATTAATTTCGTTTGTTTTCGATGACTTCCCGAAATCCCAACAGTTTCTCATGGGACAGCATCTCATAAGACGACTGTCCCATCAGACAGCATGCCATGGAGCGATGTCTGATGGGATTTCTTTGGGAAACCACTATCCCATCAGATTCCCAAACCCAGAAAACGAGTGGGAAGGGGTTGAATTACATAATGTACGTAACCATGTAATTAAATTGGGCCGACATTTTAAAGATCTCAAGCTACAGCAAATGGTAATTGGAAATTTACCGTCGGAGCAGCTGCCAGCAAGGTGGGAAGGATTGCGAATGTAGCAAAAATCAAGGCCAACTTCATTTTTCTCAAGTGGTGTTAGAAAGAGCAGATGCTACAGCAGGGTTTGGAATGTGAATGGCGTGATACGCAAGTGAATTATTGTTCCTAGGCCACGTTTAAAGGCTTTTGGTGGATTTTGCGAAGGCATTAAATTTTTTTACAGGAGCACGAGGCAGCAGTATTATTTTAAAAGTGCTTACGCCAAAGGATATCGACGACAAAAGACAGCATAACTTATGCAATAAAATGGATATCAAAATGCGATTGTGCCGAAATAAAGATCGCAGAAGCGTGCGTGAGCAGCCCAAATGAGTCTATTATTATTTGCAACTGCTTGAAGTGACAGCATGAATGATTCAAATCCCTTCCGCCAGGTGGAACATACGGAATTCCAAGCAAGAAATTGGACCTCTAATTTTCATAAGAGTTTTATCCCGTACAAGGTACCACGGGATACTGAGCACTGGAAAGTACCTCCGTGGTGCACGTGCCACCACGGCACACCTAACACTCATGCACGTAAGAAAAATGCCTGGGGAAATAAATGATCTAATACTACACAGGCTCAAAGAACGGCTTTCGTATATTCCCAAAGACATAACAAGTCCTCCCACGGACGGATGCCATACTCTATCTTGATACAGACCACGTATTTTTATCCACCGTGACAGAAACGGGATTACTTTGAGAAGGAACAAGAGCTGAATCCATATGCCGTCATGCCACTACAAATCATGTGCCAACTAGTGCCCTGCGCGGTTAAAATTTTCTTAACCGGTTAACCAGCTGGTGGTTAAGCCTTAAAACGGGTTAACCGCGGTTAACCGTGGCTTAACTTTAATCAGTGGAGAACTGTGGCATGCCTTCCGGTATCCAAGCTGGCGCCCGCAAAATGTAACTTCTGGTAACTAGGCACCGTTTCGCAAAAACCCATTTTTGCTTCTGGATGCATGTAGATGCACATTACCCACGAACGAGTGCCTTTCACAGCAGTATGAATGCCATTTTTCTGTAGTTCAACGCATTTCTACAGGCTTAACCCTCGTAAACACAACAAACGTCGTTAACCAGACATGAATGCCTCCTACAAATTTTTGTTGAGTGAAACAAGCAGTGCCATCTGCTGTACCCACATTAAAACAGCTGAAGATTTGTGAGAGCAAATTAGGAAGAAGGACGGCGAAACAGTAGCAGTACTAACTATGAATACCGTCAGATCGCGCATTGAAACGGCTACATTACGCTTCTCTGCTTACGGAATTCCGTCAAGACTATGCCACAGTCGTAGAAAGAGAAAATCGATAAAAAATATGATGAATTACGGTTCCGGCACTGGTTTTAGGGTAAAAATTGTTAACAAATATCAAGTTTTTCTCGCCTTGACCGCGGTTACCTGCGGTTAATCATAACCACGGTCAAGCCTCCTTAACCGGTTAACCGAATGTTGACCCCATTGAATCGACCAGGTTAAGGTCGTAGAGGTCAAATATGTCGTCAGAAACTGCAAAATATGCCATATAACGAAAATGGTTAACCGGTGGCGGTTAAGCTCAAACAGCTCTAGTGCCAACGCGAGCATTTGTGTGTCTACACGTTTATTAAGAATAGAATTGCTACACCGCACCGCCCTCCTACGGTAGGGCAGAGCGCTACTTCTGATTCACTTCGCTAGGGCTAGGCATCCCACTCGGAGGCTTACCTGTAACTACTTACGACGTTACAACGCAAAAAGCGTACCAAACTGGCCTTTAAACTCTTCTGAACGTCACCAGCATGCAGAAGCACAGGAGTTGACGTGCGCTCCAGCATGTGAAACTCCCCTACTTTGATGCCCACCGGCCGAACGGACCTTAGCTTCCGCGTTACGCCATTACATTCAGCCTTGCTGACGAGACTCCGTGCGCGCAGTCGGACTGCATTTCGTGCCTTTATTATCAGATCCGGCACCTTGAATGCTCTTTGGTACAAGAGAGCGTAGATGGAGAAGGCTTCGAAGCAGACGACATAGTACATGATCCCGAATATGGGATAGTCACTGAAGTGGGCAACGACCGCGTAGCCGCTGCAGATACTCATCCCGATACAGCATATCTTCCAGCTGAATATGACGTTGCTATTCACAACGTTTAGCACTGTTGTGTACAACTGAAGGGATCGCAGAGCTCTGCAGTAGCTCTCAATAATGGTAGCTGTCCGCCTGGAACGGCTGCAATGGGAAATGTAGTGCACGTGAGCAAACCAGCGACAAATAAATATGTGCATGTTTCCTTACCTGTGGGGCATAGCTCCCACAATAATTGATTCCAGTTTATGATTTATGAGGTCAAAGGCAACGACTTGCAATTGCCAGATTGGAACTGCTATGCCGATATACATCCCCATGAAACGCATTTCTTCTACATCGCACAACCAAAAGGTAAACGAGTTTTGGTACGGCTTCGGCACAGCAGAGTATAGCAACATCTTCATTTCCGGATCATGCAAAATGCAGGCGGCGATAACGAGCACACCAACTGGAAACATGTTAGGCAGCAGGATTGCCATAAGGTCTTGCATCGTGCGCTCCCAGGATCGACGGGGACCTCCTTCCGCCTCCGTATAAGTCAGCCGTGCAGAATCTACTCCCATGTCCGTGTCATGATGTGAAATGAACTGAAAATGCTTTGGCAGATCTTGAAATAATTACTGCAAAGAACCTTACCTCCGCCGGCGATACTTCCTGTCAATGTAATTCTTGCCAATCCAGCGCTCACATCGGCATACTTGATATACAGCACGTAATTCCAATAACCCACTGCGACCGCACCGGAAACCACAACAAAGTGAAGCATTATTTGATGCAGTGGAGTTTCATCAATACTGGAGAACAAGAGGATTTGGAGCAGTTTCAAGGCCTTGTAAACCGTATGTGCTGCGAATAAAGCGAATGATCCTGTGCAGATCCATCCTTTCCTTTTGGTGTCCGTTCCGGCCCGAGTCTCCCACGATTGGACATTTACCTTTATGGGGAACAAACAGCAGATGCTGCGGTAGCGAAAAAATCCCAGAATTTCCTGGCGTTCCTTCAAAGTCAACATCTGATTCAGGGACGACGGTGACCGCTGCATGGTTCAAAACGATGCACGGGTCTTTTGCAAACAAATATCTACGTATCTCATGTGAAGGATTAGCAAAAATAGGTCTTCAGTCATAAGCTGTGTTTACCTTTCCACTCAAGCACCGCGAAACTATCAGCACAGCGGAAGTCCTTGCTGAAACTACCCAATAATTATAGACAGCTTCAAGGACTTGATGTGAACAAACGTCAACTAACTCGTTTATCAACTACAGGAAGAGAGGTAAGCTTAGCTGAAATGAGGTGAACGTTGAAGATGTGGTGATCCACAGTTAATATAGAGCACGTAATGCCAGTATGTGACCAGTACTGCACCGGAGATCACGTAAAAGTGAATCATTATATGATGCAAAGGAGTTCCACCCGTAGTGGAGTACAAGATGGTGTGAAGCAGACTCAAGGCTTTGTACACTGTGTGTGCTGCGAAGAGTATGTAGGATCCTGTGCACAGCCATCCTTTCCCCTTGGTGTCAGTTCCGGCCCGTATGTCCCAGGTTTGGACATCCACCCTTATGGGCAGGAAACAGCAAATGCTGCAGTGGCTGAAGAAAGGCAGGACTCGATGGCGCTCCCTTTAAGTTAGAATTTTCACTTGTTTTTGCTCAACTACTAAACTTTTCATGCACAGCCTGTTGTAAAGTTTGGGTCTGATAACTCATCGACTCAAACTGCTTCATGCTTGGATCAGAACCAGGATAAATAAATGATTTCATTCCTTCTTTCCGACCGGGCTTTTCGCTACTAAAGCCACAAGCTTGGCGCTGAAATAATCGCAAAAGTAGTGACCACTTTGCGAGGCTTTTCCCTGGGAGTACAAAAGGCTTCTCCATTATTTTCTGTGTCACATTTCTGCCCAAAGTACCGCCGAATGTACAGCAAAATTTGGTGAGAGTTTGATATTTATGAATTTGTATTTTGAGCCGAGATTCAGTCCTACGATTTAACCGCGAGGTGCTTTTGAAAATTAACATCTTAGGCTACACAACACCCAATCATGGCTGACAAATTAACCAGAGACCAAATCGCCCTTTTCCTCGAGACGCTCTACTAATTTGACAAGGATGGTGACGGTACTATTTCAGCTGCGGAACTGCGCAACGTCGTTAGAAACGTGGGCGAGAATCCTTCGCCGACCAGACTTGAAGCTCTCATGAATGAATTTGATGCGGACCATAACGGAAAAATCCACTTTCCCGAGTTCTTGACTCTGATGGCGACCATACTGGGAGAGGAAGAGAGTCAGAAAGAAATTAGAGAGGCTTTCCAAGTGTTAGATAAGGACGGGAATAGATTCATTACTTCTGCTGAGCTTCGAGAGGTTATTTCCGAGCTAAATTTAAAAGGAAAAGGAAAGAATTACCAGGAAGTTACCGAGATGCGGACGCTGATGGCGATGGGCGGATAAGTTATAAAGAATTCGTTAAGTTCTGGATTTCAAAGTTTGGCCAATGAAAGAAAATCTGAGATTATGGAATGAGGTGATGGGCGAATAAGTTCCGAAGCTCCGTACTCTGAGGCAACGCCTACGGGTGGTTATGAAAGGAATGTGGAGAACATGTCGGACCATATCCGTCCTTTGACTTATTTCATGTTTTTTTGAGCCAATGAAGATAATTTCGAGGGACATTTAGTTCTTAGGCAAACCAGATTACAGGAGGAAGCGGCGAGCGCCATCGTGGTTTACATGACCACAAAGTGCATACACGGTCAGGTAATTTAGTTTCACAAACAAGAACCTAGGCCTGGGAGAAAAAATAATTGCCCAAAAAGTCTTAAATCAACAGCCGTGCCTTAGGTCCACGAGGGATTAAACCATGTTCAAAGAGCAATCAAGTAATTACAGCAAGCCGTAGAAGCTTCGGGCCAATTTATAAGGAAACTTAGTGACTGGATTTCCAGGCTGCACAGCATGGCAGCAACCTACTGTGGACGCTGGGATCAACAATTAGCACAAGGTGATCGAATGTTTGAATAAGGATTAGACCAACGTCAGCACGCCTCGTTGCCTCGGGCTAACTCGGAATATTAGAAGCGTCAGTGCAAACTGGCTCATTCTGCTTGTCGCCAGTATTGAACTGTAGGAGAATGATTGAGTATGACGTCAGCGTCGCGATCACCTGTGAAAACGCAAAAATATTTAAATACGCGCACGCCAAACTGTATGTTAACCATATATGTGCATTACCGATGACATCAATCGACTTCTCAGGACGTAATAATGCCCAAGAGATAGCGTTGGTGGATCTGTCAGCATTCTGAGGGCTTCCATTTGGATCTACGCGGTAACAATGAAAGCTACGTCATTCGCAGATACTACCCAATCATTTAATTATGTAATCACCTTGAACCCCAATGCGTCCACGCTACACTTAATCCTTCCCACGGCTTCAGCATATCTCCGGGCCTGATGTACGACCTCTTCACCAGCAGATGACAGCACATGGATAGCGAGCATGTTAATAGCTAGCGTTAGCGCGCAAAATAATCCCAGCTGCCAAGATTTCGCAACAGCTACGGCTGCAAAGACAACCACGGTCAGGGCGATAATCATGAAAATGAAAAGCCCCACCAACGGAATCTTTAACGCTTCATTCATTTCCCCCAGACCTTTGCGTAGCTGTCGCGAATGATCAAGGATCTCTTGAATACGCAGAGGCTTCTGGGCATGCGATTGGTTTCCTTCAAGTTCCTCAGCCAATATTCCAAATACATTGCCCAGGACGAGTACAAACCCATACACAAGGGTGAGCCAAGTGGTGAACATTGGCATCGTGAGAATCCATAGGAAAGACGCAACAAGCGTGACGCATGGGCGGAACTTGTCAGTGCCATGGAATGCCATAGTGCTCAGCGCCGCAGTCAGAACACAGGCGCGCAGAAATGCCAGCATGAGAAATGTGACCAGGACCATCCTTACTTTACGTTTCACGTTGCGCATTTTCGGATGCCCTGTAACCTCTGTTCCCTTTGAAACGTTGCTTAGCGCATTTTCGAACCTTGAATGCAGCGTCATGGCTTTGGTTCTCAAAATAATTGAGACCAGCAGCAGAAATATGGCAGCGACGCTCTGAACGTAGATGAGAATCCTGTGGCAAGCGGATTCCGTAGGTCTGAATGCCATTGGCGAAGAGTTCGCATTTTCGGAATTACGTTGGATCTCAACAATCACCAGAGAGCCAGCCATCATACTTAGGTTTATTATAGTAAATAGAAATCCCCAACTTTTCCACTTGTACTTCAGGTCTCCGCTTAGATACGTAAACGGCCAATAGCCAAAGATTTTTGCTTGCGGCCTGGAAGGCCCAGGAAAGTATGCTGTCTAGTACCATGGCGGTAAGATGCTGCGAACGGTGGTCCTCCGCTTGGTCCCCGAAAATCAAAGTAGTGAGAAAGTTGCTAGCTAGTACAGAATTTTGTTGGTCTTCGTCTGTTAAAGTTGCACTGCCAACTCTCTCATTTCAGCTCCCAAAGGGGTGCCCGTGCAGTACTGCTAACCGAGATTATTGGGCATGAAGTGAGAAATAAAGAATG
Organism: Bourletiella hortensis; assembly: GCA_034694225.1. Classification (NCBI taxonomy): domain Eukaryota; kingdom Metazoa; phylum Arthropoda; class Collembola; order Symphypleona; family Bourletiellidae; genus Bourletiella; species Bourletiella hortensis. The sequence continues at coordinate 9,184 of JAQFYD010000147.1, read as the reverse complement.
GAATAGTAATGATTGCACATGCACGCCCTTGGAGTTGTTGTAACTTAGATAGAAAGAAATAATGTGTATTATAGGAAATAACGGTACTTGTTATGATTATTAATAATGTGCATAATGTCTGCCTGTTGTCTGCGGTCAAAACTTACTCGGAACATTGCCTATATAAGGAATGAAAGAATTGAATAAAGCTCTCTCTTAGAGCAGTCTTGGATTCGCGTTCAGTAAAGAAGCAGCTCCAGGATTATTAGAATGAGAAAGTGATAGAGCACTTGGTTACCATCATAAGTGAGACACGGGTCTCCACTCTCACTTTCCAGCATAAAGTAATACTGATTTGAGACTAGTCACCATCCTAAGCGGGTGCGGATCACCCCATCCTCATCAGTGTATTACTATAGGATAGTGCAAATTGTGCATTATTTTGGAAATCATAGCCACCAAATAACTGTCGTGTTCAAGATCAATTTCTAACGTATTCAATAATTGTCACTAAATATTGCTGACCCTTTGATGCGTATACAGCACCAGCCATCAAGGAATAGGTTTCCAGCACAGGCAATGCATCATCTGCCCAGTAGATATGTGAGGTATCAAAATCATTGAGACTGCCCGTTCCTGAGTCCATGGATGCAGAACGTCCGGAATTGACCTTAGTCCAGCAGATTTTGCAATATTGGGATAAACTACGGTTCCTAAATGCTCAGACTCGACGCCTTCACCCTGCAAAGTCCATGGGGTGAATGGCAAAGTCCAACCTTGCTTGCTCCCAAGTCATAGTATCAATTATTAAAAAAACACTAAAATTCGCAAGGATTTCCACGTTTCTTGTCAGAATTGATGCTGGTATTCCAAGTGTCAAGAGCCATCACGAATAACGTTCAATGCGTCGGGATTAGTAGTAGAACTATTACGAAGACCCAAAAGGTCAGCGTGGCAGGTTTAAGTGGATCATAAAAATACTTTATGCTATATCAGTGGATTTATTGTACAGTCAAATTCGAATTTTATTCCATATTCTGCATTATAATACGAATAAAAATGTGATTGTAAAAATTATGCACGCCATTTTGTAGTCTGGACGAATCTTCAGAATGGAGCAGTTTGGAAACTGAGTCCATTGAATTGATCGAATTATCGATTCGAGAGATTCGCGGATTATACGGCCTGATAATAGCTGGTAGCTTGGTTTGCGAGGTTTTTGTTGCAGAGGAAGCCTCAGAAATAAACGTCGACAATTATCAGCTTACCTCCAAAGCACAGCTCCAATGCGTACACAAAACACGAAGTAATGAGACCGTAAGCCAGCAAACAAAGTGACTCCCGTATCATGCTGTCAGCCAAGGTACCTTCAAAGTTTAGGACTACGCTGTGTTCTCCAGACTCAAATGCTCCATTCCACGTTGTTCCATCCACCTCATTTTATTCATCCGCGTTTCCTCCCATACATTTGTCCAATATTCATGCAGGCCTGACTGCAGCGTCAAGCTGAACTGGCCAGTAACAATGTCACTGTTGGGTAAAAAATTAAACACCCACCAATTTGGTATGGAAAAGAGCCTGTCCGCACTTTCATGTACACTTCTACCCGCTAAATTAGCCATAAGGGGAATATTTATGCCCAAAAAGGCCTTATGCATGATCCCCATGGCATGGGGTTTGCTATAAAAGTCCATCACGTACTGCATCGTGACAAGGCCCGTCTCATGCACCCTCAGTTGTTTCAAAAGCCCCGCTTCCCGTTGAAACTTTCCAGTTTGAAATTAGCGGTGAGCCTGCTGGTTAAAGCCCAAACTGAAATGTCGGTCGGCCTGAATGTAATCAAAGTCAACTTGAGAGACTTTCCCGACCGCAAAATTCTTGTCCATCAAATCAGGGAAACTCAGTACCCCTTGCGTAGCTTTCGGAACCGTTGTCAAGCTCCGGACAAAATTCGTATATTCGACGCCCAAAAGGAATGAAAGCATGATCCATGGGGTGAACCAAAATTTTAGCTTCGATTCTACATTGTCAACGCCACATGAGAAAATCTGACCAGTTAGAGGCGATGTGACGGTGAGGGCTACCCCGGCCACATCTTGGGCGCGTAATTTCACTGCAGCGACTGCCGAGATCAGCATGACTGTGCAGAGGAGCAACATCCAAACTACCGGTTCTATAGGCAGGAACAAACTCTTTAGTTTGAATGGAATCGGAGAGAGTTGATCGCGGTCGTCGTCCGTGTAGAAAACCTTGTAGTAACTAAACCCTTCAAAACCTATGCTCATAGACGTACCTTCCACAAGGTCCGACTGGGCAAAGAGCTCCGAGTGAGTAAAGGCTCCTACTTGACAATAAAACTGGCCAAAGTTTTCTTCCGCAATGGGACCATTGTATGCTGTAAATGTCAAGTTCAGCTTTCTTCCAAGTATGATGGGCACTTGGAAGTCTGCAAAGATAATGTTATCGTAGCGACTGAAGCGGAATGATTCGAGCGAGTCGAATGCCTTCGGATCCCCCAGCACCTGATTAGCGGGTCCATTGTAGTACAGCAATCTCGTTCCGTGAAAGTCACGCCGCAAGTTTTGAAAATGACGCAGAAGGATAGCGTACGAATCCAATGGCCCCTTGCTGTTTTTATTCCCCAGAAGGAAATCGTTCGCTGTGGCACAAATCATGTCACCGCCTTTGCAGCGCTGGTTTATAACAATCTGGTGTATTCGAAGGCGTCCCTGACTGCTTTGTTCGTAAAGCAGTGCGATTACATTTAAGGGCTGCAGACAGAGCTACTTGTGGTACTCGAACGTAGCCTCCTGTCCGATACCGTGCTCAGTGATGAATACCACAATTTCCTTCACCCTGTTTATCCTTGAAATAGATTCGTCCTCAGTGCTTCCTGCAGCCCAAACTTGAATGCGAGGTGCGGGCGGGAATACAAGTCGAACGCTGCAATGTTCCCTGTGCCGCCTGGCGTAGTGGTGAACTCGAATTTTGGGTATGTCGCACAAATTCTCATACGGCGTCAATGACTGCGAAAGCTGCAGGATCATTTGCAGCGCCAGAGCTGGAAAGTGGCACGACAGAATCATGAATTTCATTTGGCAAGACTGAACAGGTGCAAGAATGTCAGCTGGCGTGAAGTAGTTTTCTTCGGAGGTGGTGCTGGAACTGTGGCCATACGAGCTGTTTAGGTGGGCTAAAACTAGTAACACGTTAAGCATACTGCTGCCGGTCAACTTCTGACTCTGATTTGGGATCCACATTATCACTCTACTGTCTTTTATTCAGGCTTCAAGCTTACGAATTGGTTATCCGGTTTACCGATCAAAAAGAAGCAAACCGGAGGACGAAACTGGCCGTTGGCGCTGCTCGTAGTGTGTGCTCAGGAGTGAAGTAATTACTCAAGTAAATTATGTTATGAGACCTAACTGATGGCAATGGACGAAATGTTTAATAATTTAAACATATGGTTAATTATCAAAGTGAATGCGTGCGAATGTATGTTGCCCCACTGAATCGTCTACCCACGGGGAGGCTAGGCTTTATATTTTGAGTCAAATATTTCGCCTTTAATGTAATAGTAATAAATATGGCTGCATCACGCAACGTCTCAATTATTTTAAGCGGTCAACACGCGCGTTTCCGGTATGTGGATTCGTTTTACAGCAACGCGGAATAGTCCCCCCGAAGATTCATCCTGAAAGCAACCCGATTCAGTCTTAGGATTTAGGTAAGCTACATAATTTTTTTTTCAACTGATGCCTTGGCTTCGAAAGTCTTGGCAAGAGCGAGGATACGTATGTACGCCAAAGTCCCAATATGTACGTAAATATTTGCCAAAATGACTGAAGTATGTAGAAAATATGTGAATCGATCCCTATGAGTTATGAGATTGTCCATGTGTGACGCTTTTTGCACCCAGTACTTCGTATAGTAACAGCTGGCCGATTTGGCTGAAAAAGTGTCGCTATCGACGGTTGTTGTGCATAGTAAATATTGGTGGCCACAGGACTACAGCTGCTTCTGGTCAGAAAATGACAATTGCGATGACAGTGCCGGCGAAAAGTCTCGGCTTTGGAAGGCCATAACTTTAAAACCCGGCGCTGTAGAATCATGCCTTACATTGCGCTCAAAAGATCTTGGGAGCCCCTACGATTTGGATTGCACAACTCTACACGTGTTTTAGTTATCCACAGCAACGCCTCTGGAACGTACCAAAAGAACAAGATAACCGACTACATGGATTCTGACTTCTCCCTGCGAGGAAATTTTTATTGACGTAGCCGATTTCCACACCGTTGTTGCTTGTTCAAGAAACGCGTACATTATGAGTGTATGTCAGACTCGGACCGGCACTTAAACCTCTGCGTTTGTTCTGAAACTACGAAGTTAAGCAACATCGCATAACAGGAAGATTAACGTCTATCGACCGAAATCATTATCCAGAAAGTATGCCGTCCTTCATTATTGCCACCACGAGCGGCTCTGATTGCTTGGAAATACGGAAATAGTGTGTAATCATTTCCGCTTCAGTAGTGAATACTTAGCCCGAAGGAAGCAAAAAAGCATGCAATCAAGAAAGAATTGGCGCAATTGAAAAGTTTTTCACAGTACTGGAACCCGGCAGCGTTTCCTGTTTACGACTCTTTATTTTCCAGTGGAAATTAATCACACAGGTAAATTGCACGGCCTGTATTTCCCGAAACACCAGAAACCTGCTAAGAACATTATGTGGGATGAACAGGAATAGATGAAGGGTGGTGCACCAACACCAAATTGGCCGCCATTTACAGTGCCAGGTGTCATGCTACTACTGAATATGGCAGACTGTGCCTTGAAACGTCCATGCCGAACAGCAAATGTTGCGCCGGAGGCACAGAAAATTTAAGGATTTTCATTCCAATTGAGCACTATTTGTCCTTATCTGGTCCCGTATTTCTTCACGACATACCAGTGCGCCTGCCGATGACTCCGAAGGGGGGGTGCCCGGCCCCCCAGGCACCACCCTTGGATCCACTACTGACAGGAATGAACACGTCCTTCCTGTTCATCCAGGACCGTCAGGGCAAGCTGGGCCATTCTGCTTATCACCGCTATTGAACTGTAGGAGAATGATGGAGTATGACGTAAGCGTTGCGATCACCTGGAAAACAGCAAAATTATTCAGGTGTGCCCATGTCCCACACTGCGTCAGCCAACTTTGCATTACCGACGACATCAGCCGAATCCTCAAGACGAAATAACGCCCAGGAGATACCGTCAGTGGATCTGCTAGCATCCTAAGAGCCTCCGTCTGGACCTGCGCAGCAATGCCATAATAAAACCTTTGTGCTGCGCAATCATTGCCCCATATTGCATTCATTCATGTTGTCACCTTGAATCCCAATCCATCTGTGCTACATTCAATCCTTGCCAGAGCTTCAGCATACCTCCTGGCCTTGGTCACGACCTCTTCGCCGGCAGATGTCAACACCTGGATAGCGAGCATGTAAATGGCCAGAGTTCAGGCGCAAAATATTCCAAGCTGCCAGTATTTTCCAATAGCTACAGCTGCAAAGAAGACAACCACGGTCAGAGCGATAATCATGAAACCGAAAAGCCCAACCAACGGAATGTTCAAAGTTTCATTCATTTGCTCCACAACTTGGCGTAGCTCTCGCGCATGATCAAGTATCTCTTCAACACGCATGGGCTTCTGGCCATGCCCGGGCTTTCCTTCAAGATCCTCGGCCAATATTTCAAATACATTCCCCAGGACGAGTATGAACCCATACACTACTGTGAGCCAAGTGGTGAACATTGGCATGGTGAGAATCCATATAAACAATGCAACAAGTGTGACGCATGCGCGGATCTGGTCAGTTCCCTGGACTGCCCATGTACCTAGAACCGCAGTCGGAACGCTGGCACGCACAAATGCCAGCATAAGGAATGTGACCAAGACCATCCTTACTTTACTCTTCACATTGCGCATTCCCGGGTGCGATAAAACCTCAGTTCCCTTGGAAACGTTCCTAAGCGCATTTCCCAACTTTGAATGCAGCGCTACGGCTTTGCTTCTCAAAATAATTGAGACCAGCAGCAGAAATATGACGGCAATGCTCTGAACGTAGATGAGAGTCCTGTGGCAGGCGGATTCCGTAGGGCTGAATGCCATTGGCAAAGACTTTGCATTTCTGGAACTACGTTGGACCTCCACTATCATCAGTGAGGCAACCATCACGAACAGATTGATTACAGTCAAGAGAAAGCCCCAAGTTTTCCACTTGAACTTTAGCTCTCCGCTCACATAAGTAAACGGCCAGTAGCCAAAGATTTTTGTGGCCTGGAAGGACCAGAAAAGTATGCTCTCGAGTACCATGCCGTGCCGGTTTCCGACTGTTGATCCTTGAAAATTGAAGAGGTGAAAAGGTTACGGGCTAGTACCTTTTTCAGATGCTACCAAATTTTGTTACTCTTTCTGTGTCTATTAATCCAACAGGTTCGGCGTTAGAACTCTCTGCAAGGACTTGACGTTTCCTGGCTCGTAACTGAGGTCTACTAGTAGAGATGAGGGCCATTGGGTTTTAAAGAAGCCCATCCAACCCGGTCCACTCCAAAAAATGTCCAGTCCACCCAGTTCCATTCGGATTTTCATATAAATTAGTCCAGCCCATCCAGTCCGTGCCAAAATAAGTCCACCCAGCCCAGACCAAAGTAAAAGTCCGAAAATGTTGGTCCAACCCAGTCCAGTCCGGCCCAAAGTCCAGTCCATGAGGCAGAATTTGTCGCCGGTCTTTCTTTCTTGGTTTTTTGCCATTGAGACGCACTTTTTGTCCCTACGTGGCGTCCAAAGTGCCAGGAAATGAGAAAAACCCGCGAATCTTACAGAATTCACAGAAACTTTTCGTGAAGTATGGCAATTTTTAGGACTTTTTCGCCATTTTCGGCATCCGAAAAGTCCAGGCCCATCTGAAAAATTATCCAGCCCATTCCAGTCCATCACCGCTGGCAAAAATAAAAACCCAGCCCGTCCAGCCCAATGAAGAAATTATCCATCCAGTCCAAGCCCAAAAATTCTGTCAAAATCTTGAGTCCAGTCCGGTCCACATGGACTGGGCCGATGGGCTGGTCTGGACTTCGAAATAGTCCAACCCATTACTCATCTGTAGTCTACTAGGCAGCAATTACTGATGGAGTTTGTTCAGCTCAGGTTGAGCAATCAAGTGCCAAGCTGGGCGCACTTCTGACAACAAACAGCCACGTAAATTCATGCATCATTAGTTCACCGAAATATTAGGTCTTTCTGCTCCATGGAAGCAACCTACGTTTCCGAGGTTTTGTTTATCATTGTTCCCAGTTTCATGGAACATGCAGAGCAAATATTAATGGGTCGCGAGTTCTATATGCAAAGACTTTAAATAAATGCAAGACCGGTCACTGGAAATTCTTTCCGGCCATCCCGGAACCTACTCCTTATTCGAGCCTGACTTTGCCGGGCACCACCAGGATGTTAATGAATACAAAAAGGCTGATTCCTTAACTTGAATTTGGTGCTAATCAGTGTTCCTGTGCTCAGGTTACAAATGGATCGTTTGAAGACATTTGTGGGCTGTATTTTTGAACTTGATGCCTAGATAAGAATGTTCTGAGCGCCACACTGACTTCCTCGGAGTTTTTCTTCAGAAATAAGCGCTTGATGGATTGCGCAAGTGCTTTGGAAACCAGAAGTTTAGAAAAGGCCTGCATGAATGTGGAATTCTTGACCGATACCTGCAGATTATTTCCTGTCATCGCAGCCAAAACTGTGCTCTATCGCCTGGATTCACTAGAAAAGATGCTTAACTCGTACGCATCTGAATATTTGTCGCAGTTTCTTGCAAAAGGATGTAGAATTGATGAAATTTTAGAGTGAACAATCTCAGAGTGGTGTACCTCATCCGCGATCCACGGGCTACAATGAACTCCAGATTGCATGAAGGCTGGTGCCTTGACAAGCCTGAGTGCTAAAACCTTTCACTACTTTGCAATGACCTTGTACGGGAATATTACATTGCTCAAGAACTGACAGTCAGGCATTTTGTAATACTTATTTTCAAGCTCATTACGCTAAGCCTTCTCGGCTAACTGCTGGTGCTCATTAAGACGTCATTTGCTGTTCGAACTCCAGACGGTACAATAAAGAATAGGCATATGATTTACCTGGCCATACTTTGTCATACATAGGCCATGGTCGATTATCCTGCTTTGGCCATACTTTAAATTAGACTTGAGCAATATGCAAATAGCCATATTTAAATCCTTCTTTAAATATAAATAATATAAATATAAAAATAAATAAAGAACAAAGAAGGGATTGAAGATGACGGAGCAAAATGAAAGGTAAATTACACGGGAAGTTTTGCAAAACAGAAACAATTTAGTTCACGGAAGAAAATTGTGAACTGTTTAGTAGAGCAAGCCGGGCTTGGACACCGTCCGCGGAAACGAGCTGGAGCTACTAATGACTTTATTGTTCGGAAACCACATCAAGTTAAGGGCTGATGGAAACATCATTTCCAGTCGAAGGGCCAATTCAGTAATATGACAATATTATTAATTGTACGAGATGGTGCGGGAATTGTAATTCCCCACCCCACGTGGTTCAACTTGACCGTGACCTCCGTTACTTTATCGCAATAAATGGATGTAGCTTTGCACAGTTTACATTTGGTCACAAGTCACAATTATGCATTTATTATTGGATTGCATGAACTAATCATATTGTACGCGAAGCAAAATTTTTTAGCAGAGCGTGGTTTCGATCCACGGACCTCTGGGTTTTGGGCCCAGCACGCTTCCACTGCGCCACTCTGCTAAAGTTGAGGAGAGCTAAGGTTTTTCAGCTGCACTTTTTTTCAGCCGTCAAACCTTTAGCTAAAAATGATTATTGCAAAATACCAGTAGCGTAGGAACTTTTTCAGGAGCGCAGGGGACAAACGTTCAACATTTGACCCAAAGATGAATAGACAAAGTTTAAAAAAATGTGAATTTTTTACAGCGTACGGCCTTTTTCATTCCGAAAGCAAACCGAAATATGTAAATGGCCTACTTTTTACCATTTTTGGTAAGGTTGGGAGCCAATTTCAATGTTTTTCGCCGTATTGAATGAGAAGGATACCGCACGGTCTCCATGTAAATTTGGCGCCTGTGCGATTGAGTTGGGGTTGGTTTCATTCGAAAGCCCTTG
>JAQFYD010000146.1:0-27236 GCA_034694225.1 Bourletiella hortensis | reverse complement strand
TTTGACATTGTATTCTTTCTTAACAACATTTCTCCGATTCCTGCAGAAAGTTTCCATTGACAGTAGTAGTGGCAGTCATGAGTGACGGGTGGTCAATCTCTTGCTACTGTATCCACAAATTTCCTTCCCTGTCACGACACCATTATTGGACGTCTAGTATTTACTCCTTAATTCAGCTCCATAGTATTCACGCTGAAAAATATTTTTATTGGCTTGTAAATCTCCCACAGCCGTTCTACTTTGTAATCTTCTGCAAGAAAGGAAGAATGTGACAAGTATTACAAAATTTTCTCCTCACCATGACCATGTCTTTCCGTATTAACACATTGAAGCAATCTTTCCATATTGTTATAATTGTACCATTTCATTCACTTTTTGACACTTATATTACTGCTACTATGCTAACCACTAAATAATTCAAATGCCTCCTTTAAGTTGCACTGTTCCACGACGATTGTCCACGACGGTACGTAGTGGAAAGGTAAACAGAGAAAGTATTGTTATAAGTGATTACTATTGGTTACTTACAAGTAGTATTCCTGTTAAGCTCAGCTCCTTTGAGGAAAAATGTATCACATGGTTGTTAGTAATTACTATTGTTACCATTAGCAACGAGAAACTATATGATCATATATCAAGACAGACCGCAGTGGAACATAAATAGTGCCATGATGATGAATGCTTGAACTGTGCTTCTTCTTATACTTGAAGACACGAATAATCTGTTTTAGGGAGAAAGTCAACAACTTTCGTTGATATGAAACTCAAGCTGTATAAAAAATTCAGTCCAAATAAAAATAATTATGTCATTGGGTACATGATGATAAGCATGTAGCTAGAAGAGGAGTGTAGAGAGATAATGCTGGAAATTATAGTAAAATCCTACGACAACTTGGCTGACCACAAGCTCTATGGTTGCGTAACAAAATAATAGTAATAAACAAATACATAAAATCACCTGTAATAATAATAATAAAAATGACCAAATCATTAGTTTACATTATGGCATCGATAAGCTAAAGGTGCAGTTACTAATAGTTTAGTAAGAACTATACATTAGATCAGTTTAGTTATCTATAGTAATGTAGCTGCTTAGTTACTGATCAGTATTTGAGAAGGAGTAGAACGAGGAGGAGTCGTATGGACGAAACATAAGAGTAATAATGATAATGGTATGAAATTCTCATCTCATCTAAGGCCAAATTATTAATTATTGCAGAAATATAATAATAAAACCATTTGACGGAGTGAGATCCTATATATGTCAGGTAAAGGAGCTTGATAATAATAAAATAATAATGATACAAATAATAATAATAAACCAGTACACATAACTTGTAACCCAACATAGGTATGGATGACAAGTTGGCGTTCAGAAAGATTTTACCCCGTTTGCTTCATCTTCAATACAGTAAAGCAATGCTTTATATTTAAAACTGTTACCAGAGTGAAGATGTTCAGTTGTTATTACTACTGCTGTTACTATAGCGTAAGGAATGAATAACGATTGTAAAAGTTTCTTGGAAAATCCATGATAGCTATTGTACTACTGCTACTACCCTTGCTAAAACAAAGTAGTGAAAGAAATCTGATACATGTTATTGTGCAATGATTGCCCATGATGTATTGAAGGAGCATTACTTTTACAAGGGAAAGGTTAGATCACCATTCCCTCCACGTGTAGGACACTATTCCATTTAAATTTCACATTGATATTACCCAAAAGTATTTAAAATGAATATAATAAAAGTTTGGCCAAAAGACATTTTTTTTCTGGACACTAATGACTTTACTCACGTCATCTGGGACTTGTATAAGGTACTCGTTTGTTTATTTTGACTCATCTTCTGCCATTCGTCATAATCATCATCAAAATCTCAAGGCTCATATCATCTTTAACATACAAACCCGTGTACAACTGGCCAAAAATATTTTTTTCTTGCACACTCAACAATGCAATGGTACAAAATAAAATTTACAATTAAGACAGTCTAAACATCTTTTTAGACTATGATTGTCATACGAAAGGCCCTTGACTGAAGCGTGAAGTCCATAGCCTCTCATATCTGCCAACTACAACCACAAGACACGTACCCTGTGTGCCACAATTGATATAGAGAGACTTTGGAATCTTTTCATAAAAAAATATTTACTAGCGCTCGAAAACGCTAAATCTGATACCTGCCCTTGGCAAAAAAAAACCTTAAGTATATCCACAACACTTCAAAGTTCCTTCTGATCGGTATCACAGAGAGACATCCATAATAGTGCGAAGCGCATCGGAGTCATGAGTCTCAAATATGGCAACTGTCCCATCATTAAAACGAAATGACAGCCCACCATCTATTACAAGGCAGGCGTCGAAACATCGAGAACGTATTTCGAATCGGTCGACGAGGCCACGATTCGGAAGCTCGTAAGCTAATGGAAGCGAATAAGAAGATATAGGGTCCCTTATGTTGTACATCATTTGAGGAGTCTCTACATCACCGAAGACAATCATTAGACAATCACAATAACCTTGCACGGCAACACAAACATGGTAACGAATGAAATAAATAAGCTACCTGGGTCGAAAATTAATTTCTCGTTATACTTTCCCACTACTTTACGAACTAAATGTCTGTCTTCCGGATCAACCTGGATTCCCTCTTCGACTAGAACACTGAAAAGATCAGCGACTTCTTGAGTAGTAATTTTACTGATGTTGTACGACCAAGATGTGGAACCGGTTCCTGTGGAAACGCAGATTCCGGCATTTTTGCTTTTGATCCTTTCGTCATTCATCATCACCTCAAAGTTCGAAACTCTGGCCGAAACCGTCTCCCCCATATATACCTTTTGAAACGTAAATGAAATCATTACTTTTGGTATTACAATCAGCATTTTGAAGTAAAGCTTGGAGTAACATGTACCTCATTCAATGCTAAAAACGGTAAGGTTCGCTGTTTCTTCGAAGAGGGTGAAGAATTCGGTAGCTGCGACACAGGATGATCTTGCAGGCAGTCAAAAAACCTATTGCAATACAGAGTGCTTCAGCATTAAGGTATCCCACTTTAATGTTGCATAACTCCTGATTCCCTGACACTCGTGGCATTTCTGCACCAATTTCAATGAGCTCCCATACCAAAACATTTTTTCGGGATTCTAGCTTTAAGAAAATGTTTCGCCATTCCAATCGGTGCAAGGACTCAGAAGTTACTCATAATTAAAGTGAGATAGCTAACGCTGACACACCCTGTATAGTTCTTTAAAATCAGACCGCAGATTATTGAAGCACCAGCTGAAATACAGAACCAATTACCTGAACTCCGGGTGCTGCAACTTCTGGTCATGAAGTTCAACAGGCTTATCGAAAACATTTTCACCTATCAGAGTTGTCCTAATTCGTCGCCTGAAGGTCCACTTAAATTTTCCCTATCCCAAAATTTAAAATTCTTATTAGTATGTAACAAATGGACATCATGCAATTCTACAGCCAAAAACAACATATCAGATTCACACAGGAATGTCCCTTTCTCACCTCAAAAATGCTCTTCACGGCTCCCTTCACATTGAGTGAACATGACTTTGGCAAGCATAGATACCCTTCAGATCTTGTTGGGTCAGTATTGAACCCTGGCACAACAAACAGAAAATATTTATGAAACTGTTTAATAATTATTAAGGTCAAGGATTATCTCCGCCTAACGGAATTCTTAATATCCTCATCCTACAGCATACTTACCAACAACGGGCTTGTTTCTGTTAAGGACACGACCAGCTGCCATAAGAAATGTACCATCACCCCCTGCTGTAACAATCAAATCTGCCCAACTGGCATCTTCCTGCATTAAAAATTCACATTTCACACCCTCAAAGCTCAACTAGATACCCCAAATTAAATACTTATACTCTCGAAGCACTTACGTCTGTGTACTGCAAACGGTTAACAACTTTTGTTTTCACACCGAAGTCCTGAATACATTTTTCGATCCTATTTTCGCCTCCCTACGTGTAGTTAAAACCGAAAATCGATTAAAAATTGTAACAGACATTATGACGGCACCATGCCATATGCATTAAACTACTTGGTGAATCGATAAGAGTTAATTTTGAAAACTGCTCCCCCTTTACTGATTCATTTTCCGTCTTACCTTATGAATATAATGATGATACAATAATGAACTGTAGTCGGATCCTCTCTGTCTTAATGTCTGTTCCAATTCTTCATCACTCACGTTGCCATGACGCAATTTCTCAAATTCCAGTCTTGTTAGTTTCGTCATTATCAAAACATTCTTCGGAGCAAAATCCGTAGGTGAGTTTGTCATGTCTCCAGGACATGTTGACAAACGCCTTACACTTTTCCGACATTTCCTTCCTGCATAATATAACAGAAACTCTGAATTCTCTTCCAAATTAAAACTTCAAATAAAATAACCCCATCTCCATTACCTATCTGGAATATTCTACGTTGAAACGTCAAAAGCCGCATCTTTGTCGACCCCAGCCACCGCAAAAAAAATAATTGCAATAACTTAAAGGGGCGTCAGTTAAAATCTGAAATAAAAACGAGATTCGAATTCTATTTAGCACAAAAAAAGGATGTCAGCTAATATGCATGACACGTGAGTTCGGGTGACATCGGGTGTCAGACTGGATACGTCGACTCACGTACTCCAGTCTATATGAACAGAAACAAAAAAAAACTTACCGATTTTTCCGCAATCTGCAACTTAGGACTTTGTTCCGAGTCCTGCAAAAATTAATAGAATACATTTTTTATTCATTCAGTTCAAGGATGACTGCTACTTTGCTAGTACCGTAGTACACCAGCAACCTAGTCACCGTACCCGTGCCCACTTATGGAACCGATCAGCTGTCAAACTCGGAAATAAACGGCTGCGTCCTGCGTCTTCGATCAACCTGTAACAATGGAATACCACAAACTAATTAGATACCGAAAGATCGCATGTCACAAATAATTATCCATATTCAACCTAGTTAGTACTTACAGAATAGCGTACTATTAGAAATGCGAAACAATTGCTTGAACTTTAGCCCAAAGCCTGACGAAATCCTGGGGGATATGAAGCAGCCAATTTCTGCAAAGAGGAATCATAAAATTTTAAATGGAATGCAGGGGATAAGCAAGTAATATCTATGACTTATTGTTACTCACACTTGAAAACTTACAACTATTAATAGAAAACTTTAAATAGCTCAAGTTAGCTTGCTAATTTTCACGGATTTTGAACTCGGACTTGTTCAGTTCTCAACTTCAAGCCACAAAATTCGCGCTGGGTGCGTTGATTGGCTGGAAATGGACGGCCTGCAATAGCATGGCAATGTACAGGGTGTCCCTTAAATACACAAGGTACAATCATAATTTCATCTTTAAAGGGCCAGATCTCCCGAAATTCCGGACGGATTCAGTCGGACCATATGCTAAACCATTGGGCAAATACTCTAGTTTTAGAAATTTTGCTCGATCGCCCGAATCGGTCTCCGGCTTCAGAAGTTATTCCCATTTGAGGCTGTATAGCTGTTTGGGATATTTTTTAACGCATCATAAAGTCTGCCATTTGCAGTTAGGGGCGATTATGTATATGTGACGATGATGATGGCCATGGGATGAGCAAAACCATAACGGAAGGCGTATGCAAAAGGAAAGAGAGAACATTATATAAGTATATAGTGTCATGTCATAATTAGTAGCAAGACGGACCAAGACTGATTATAGCAAATGGGAGCAACTAAAAACGAGTGATTATTTATGTGAATGACATCCGAGCAAAACCACAATTTCTGTTCATGGAAGTAGTAGACAGCGAAAACTCACATTTATTCATTCATATAGCTGCATAGCTTACTTCACCATACATTGTGTATTGCTGTGTACAATCGTGTACAAAACTGTACAGTACCACACAACGACACTACTGCGGATCAACTCAAGTCATTCCGAGGTTTCTTCCATGTTTCTAATAAAAGTACTATTAGCTACCGAGCTAATGCTTATAATACATACATTTTTCATTGCTCGAAAGCAGTCATCATCATTGGGATGAACGGATACGAAAATATCATATGCGTCTTCCGGAATTAGTTGTTGACCCTTTGGATTGCACTCTAATATGCTGACTTTTTTGTGCTCATATTGCCAATCGCAGTTGAAACAAGGAAAAACCGACAGATATTTTTTCCCAGTATGCAACAACACCATAGCTGACTAACTATGCTCCCTTTGCTGATTTATGCAATGGTATGAATCAACTAAATTAAGTTGCCACTCCAAAAAGCCATTATACCACTCCATGTTCCCGTACCAACTCTTTCAGTATGAAGCATCCCAAGAAAAACGAGCTACAAAAGGAGTACAGTAGTGTGACTATACACTCAAGTATAGCTTCGCCCCCTCAACACAATATTATTTACCTTCTTTCCTCATCATTAATTTTCCCCGTGCACACAAATACACATTCAGTTCCAATTCCGTAATGTTGGAACCTTCACCGTAACTTGCTTGCTGTCTCTTTTTGGCTAAATATTCATACGAATTAATAATTTGTGACCTTTTGTGCATTCAAGTATGGTAGAAGAAGCCAACTAGTATTGAACACAGAGGAAGGAACGAAGACTACAAATAGTTTCCATTTGTATTTCTCCGCTACCATGGAAAGATGGCTAATTGAGCGGAACAATGTAATAGCAGCACAATCGTTATTACCTTCTCGGACTACTCACCAGAAGCATAATGGAAAGGGATAATTGAGTGATCGATTTGTGGGCAGAGAAATTTGAATACATGATGCCTTTTGGAAGGCTCTGTTATGGCAACAACCGTCTTATGTGTGCTACGTGCTAAGGACCACTGCAGAACTTTAAAATGGTTCTGAAATGTGCAAAATAGATATCAAAACAGGATTGTGTTGGACTGAAGTATCTTCCAACTGTCCTGGAAGATATGAAAAAGTCGACTGTAATTAGTTTCGATCAAGTTTATGTATGCATGCACAATTATGTGACTTTGTTGTGTAACATGAGAGACTGAAAGGACCAAAGTAAGTTGTTTTTGGGGATTAATTATAATCGTGTACTTGCCTCGTACACGTCATAAGGACAAACGTAGCATCACATCCCGTTCGTCCATCTGTGTGTACAGACAAACGCCAGGATGAGCAGCAGGTGCGAGGGTGCAGGTAAAACTGCTTTCTTAAGCATAGGGTAGACACATTTTACTTTGTACCTTGTCTACCCATCATACCTATGTTACACCGAAGCTTCCTGCTTCTTATGTTATAACACTCATTGTTTCTCTCCTTCTTCCAGATGCTCCGTCCCATTAAATTTGAGGGAGTCAGAGATGACTTTTATCATGCATTATATACCCTATCTACTACCATCCTTCCTCCAGCCTTTGTTTCCCCGCTCGTGCACACATGGCTACAATAGACCTACTACTGTAACCACACCACTACTGCAGTAGCTAGTGCTACTTTTGTAACGAAGGAGGACGAGAATATGGAACCCCTTGTAGAAAGGTGTTCCGGAAGTGGCGGTGGTGGTGGTGGTTGTATAAGAAGACAGACAGGACATTGAGAATTTTTTTTTCTCTTCCTTAATAACAACCAAGTTCTGCCTACATATGTGGCCGGTTCGTCATGTGTTTGTGGCAGATGGAGCCCATACATGGGTGACGGCTGACTCAGAAAAGAACAGGCAAGACAGAACAGTTGGACTTGAGTGCGTGCTTAGATATCACATACGATTATTGGCATTTGTGTATAGCTATGTGACTTTTTTAAAAAGCTCCTTACAACAGGAGCGGAGGAAGACTTGGAAACAATGTTGACTTGAGCGTAGGAAAGTTACTATCTTTGGTGGGACGGAGTTTGTAATAAAGTTTTTAAGTTTTTCGTCACTCTCTTCGTCGTGTACTTGGTCTTCCTATCCTATAGTATACTCGACTCTGCTCACCTTTGACATATTATGCGTACATGGTTTATTATTTCCTACATATTACTCCCGTAGTGTACGTAACTAATTGTATAAAGGTGCGGTGTTGTGAGTGGCGTTCCTTGTGCAGGGAAGAGAATTTATGTCGGTGAGAGGAGAGCAAGCGTAGACTGGGGAAAGTTGTATGTGTGAGTGGGTCTATGTATTATGTGTACGTGTTTGAGAGGAGCATTACTACCTTCTCCGGAGTGCTAGACTCACTCTCTCTCTGACTCTCTCTCTCTCTTCTCGTCTTCTTCTTCGCTCTTAATATATGAGAAGAACGTAGACCAGGACAGGCTCAGTTGAAGAAGATCAATCGTACTTGACGAGCCCAGTGTGCGTGCGAGCGCCGGAACGGCATCAGATCTTGCTCGTCGCGCTGCACTTTCTCTCTCTGTTATATTCATCATCTAACCTTAAGAGGAGGAGGACGGACGAATAAGCCTCCGAGTTTATTTTTCATTCTACCGTGTGTCCCTTTACATTACTAAAGAACATTCTTACCACCACCACCATCATTTTTTTGAGAGTTTTAACGGGGGAATAAGGAAGGAAGAAATTTGAAGAGGAATATTATCAAAAAGGGGAAGATCCCCCTTGTTTTCCCGTCGTCGTGTCCCACAAGTCGGCCCAGGGAATCCTGAAAATCTAGTTCCTCTTCACTTTCCCTGTTGTTCCATTCCTCCAGTCAGTCAGTCCTCCCACAGATTGCCGCGAAATTTCATACAAGTGAAAATTGAAGAAAGCCTTAAATTTTCAAAGAAAATAACAACAACAAAGCTCCGGCTCCTCCGTGTGGACGGAGGTAGAGGATGAGAAAGAACACATTGTGAATGACTTTGTAAAAAGAGCATTCATCCTCCTAACCAATACATATCATATATACCTGCCTAAAATTCAAAGGAAATACGTCTACTGTATTTCCTGCCTTGCAGAACCTACATTTAATTACAATACACGTATAATAATTACGTATCATAATCCTAAAAAATATTTAAAATAATAATAAGAATAATATATATCTCTGTTGCCTTCTATAGTTATTCCTTTGCTGTATATACATAAAGTTATTCTAATAATAATTAATACTATTATTATATAAAACAAGTAGTAGTCATCATACTGGTTCAGCGTGTGTACAGTCATTGGGATAAACTGGATTCACTTGGTGCCTCGAAGAACATTATTATTGACGAAGAAATATTTAGCGAACTTTTCTCGCAGCTATAAATCAGTACGCAACAATAATAACAGTGTGTAGCAAAAGAAAGAAACTTTACTGTGCTAAAGTTTCTCAACCGACTGTCTCAATCGTTTCGGATTTCTTATTGTGTATATGCTACGTGGAATTTTCGCCAGATAAAGGTGAGTAACATTAAAATTTTTGCGTCTAAAAATGCCCAAGCACATTGTGTCTATAGGGTCACTTTTTAAATACGATAACACATGAGAAATTGCACGGTATTAATGCACCAGTACTGAGTATGAAAGCCATGTAGTAAAGCAATGACAGAGACAGAGAGCGGGGTACAAAATGAAAAGTCATGTACGTTGTGTAGTCCTCACACCGTAATGCATAGCAATAATGGAATAGATGTTAGTAAGTAGCTTATGAATTTAAAGGTCTGTTCTTTCTCACGGACAATAATAACCGTAATTTTTATGAGGGAAGGCGGGAAAATTAATTGTGTTTAAAGCTTATTTCCGGTTTAGAAAAAAATAAAAACAGCTGTCTTCATGCACCAGCATGTTGTACAGAGTCAAGCTTACATGATATTTTAGTCAATTCAGGTAACATTTGGCAAACGGGAGTCGCGTGCCATGGTAGCTATAGCTATACTATAGAAGGAACTGAACTGGTTTTGCTTCCGATAGGTACAGAAGCAGAAGAAGGTACTTGAGAAATATAGTATGTACTGCAGGTGTACATTTAACGTGTTCTCAAGTTCAAAATGAAGTACCTTTTGTGCCTTTCATGCAACCAACAACATCTGATGTTAATAGGAGCCAAAAATGCCTTAATCTTTGCGACCAAACAGCAGTTGTTGTTGTTCTAATTCAGCCTCATCTGCATGTTAAGCAGGCCTGGAAAGGAAATACTAACCATTAAAGTTAGTTGTGGGTGAGATGGAGTGATGTAGGAAAAAGTTTTGTAGCGAGCACGCGTGAATTATCATCATATTCACCTGAGGGTGGGTTTCTCATGCTTAGGAGGCACAGGCCAAAATATTTTCACGTTCTCGTCAATCCCTAATGCTATCATGGTCACTATAGTTTCCACCATTAACTTTGTCCTACCGGCATGAAAAAACAAGTTAATACTTGGAAATTCTTCTACGCCTTTAGTTTGAATGAGTTCGACAGGCGACAGAGTTACTGCAACCTTTAAGCAATTATAATTTTGGTAAACTATTATCCATTATTCTTAGTAAGTAACATTCCAGAAGGAACACGTCTCATAAGCCGCATAGGGACAGACTATGGATTTTATAATTTAACTGGAAAATGGGCTATAGTCGAATTTGGGTGTTTTTGGAGCATGTGACCATTTCCTATCATCTGCCTCTCTCACTCGCCATTTCCTCCCGTAACACACCATCTGAGTACCTTTAAAGAATTCTACGCTCGTGCTCCTCTCTTTAGGAGTTATTATTATTATGTACTTTTATAATATAGCTAGATACGGATGTGCAGTGAATAGTGACAAGGTAGGTAGCAGCTATACCTCCTAAGTAGTATTGGGGAAAGGAGGCATGGCTGCGGAAATTACCTCGTCCTGTCAGATAGTTCAAGTAGCTAAAAAAACTGTGTGTGCATGCACCGGTGATCAGATGTTAGCTGGAAATGTTTGATCAATGAAAAGATGCTCCTCAAGCCCGTGGCTTTCTACCCGCCCATACAAATATACAGGCACACAAACACAAAGACGAACCGACATGAAAGTATCAACACAAATTACTTGGCTTAGTTAGCTGATTATTATTTGTCCTCCGAAAATTCCATCCTCTCTTTATGAGAATTAAATTAGCTCACGAGAGCAACAGCTTAGAAGTGCAATAAGAGGAAAATCCAATAATTGAATTTGTTCTTCATCAATTTCGGCAATAATTTCTCCTCAGAAAATACGGTCATAAATGTGGGAGCGTGTGGAATATTTTGTTTGTTCATTCAATTCCGACAGTGTCCGCCAATAGTGTATCATGATCATCGGAAGGGTATATTTTGAAAAAAAGTAACCAGCAGATGATCATACCGGAAATAGTTGTTGTGAACTCGTCATAACATACAAAACTGTGCACCTCTACCACCTCCCCTTCTCTCTCCGTCATGGTTTAGTGGTGCGAGTTTAAACGGAAGGCTGATTATTAGCCCCGTATATTATTATTATGTACATGGTGCAGTGCTGCTATGTTCTTCTACTAGCAAAGTTGAAACCCCGTGCTCTGTTTTTTTAAAGGGGCACTGGGGGTCAGTGATCATAGCTATCTTTAATTGTCATCATCATTATTATATTTTTGGTTACACTCACTCACACACACATGTCTGACTACATGGACATACATACACGAGATATTTCTGCTGCATGAGTGTCCAAAGGTATCCTTTGGCCACTTTTTTGATACATTTTTACCAAAGATGAGGTGAGTGAATCCACCCCAAAAAATTATCCCTGACAATGTGCAAGGGCTATTTTACGTGAGTGTGTGTATGTGTAAGTGTGCATCCACATGTGCTAATGACGTGTACAGTATAAGTAAGATTTTAAACTAAAAAGTCTATGGTTTTTGACCCTCCAGGTGTACAATTCATCTGGTTGGATTTGCAGTACAGTGGATGCGTGTCAGTAACTAAATCAACACTCTAACTGAGCACAACAGTACTAGTCAGGAGGATGTCGTTTGGTGAGGAGAAAATAGCCAAACAATACTGATTAATATTTAGACCCAGTGGCGTCATTTCCGCAGAGTTGAATATACATCCATATTTGTACTGTGACGACGACGAAAACACCATCATCATCAACAACAACAACAATAACGGCAACAATAATTTTTTGTGCTAACCCAAAGAAGAAGAAGAAGCAGAAGAAGATCGGATTTCTCTTGGAATTTTCTCCATGCTGAAAATAACATTCAAGTCTGAACAAGAGACTATAGTTTCAAGAAGAAAAGAGCAAAAGAAAAATATTTTTCAACACGGGACAGATCATCATCAAGTTTAATTGGGACAACTGTCAGTATTGCTCCTGAATATTCGGAAGCATTTTAAAAATATAACTATTTATCTCAGTAAACATCCCGGTGATTTCCTGTAATGGATACTCCCAGTGCTTTGAGTCAAAGTATGGATTCGGTGAACACGGCTGCGGGGGAAGAAGAGGTAAGTTTGTTTTTTTTACAATTAATTTCCTTTCTGTGTCACACACACAGAAACACTATGAAGCCGGTGTTGTGTCTTTCATGGTCTCAAGAAGATTTTTATTTCAAATCTCATCCTCTCATACCTTATTCATATATTCGAAAGCCACAACTTTGTCGTAGCGCACGTAAGGCAGTTTATTATGCACCCAAAGAATCATCATATGTGTCGACAATTTTCTCAAAACTGTAAAAATTTCCCTCGAGCCGCCCTGTTGTCTTAGTGGGAATTACTTGAATATTCTTCCCCTCTCCGAGCCCATCTACATTTCTCTCATAACGAAAAACAATAGAAAAACATGTAAATTGTCGTGCAGCAAGATTCTCTTCTTCTTCCTCTTCTTCTTTATGCATATTCCGTTCAGGTTAGTCGGCTTAATTTTGGTCACCGTAATAGCTCTTCCATTTCTACGGACTTTAGGCGTGCAACTACCTATGTGCTTGCTTCTTTATCAAACGCCTGTCCTCACAGCAGCTTCCGTTTAAAAACTGTTTCTACCGTATAATCACCTGTGAGTGACTGATGATGGATCTTTATAGAAAAGACAGATGAGATATAATGCAGCAGCTCTTTGGTGCACACCACGTATTCCCATTCCCTTCTGTACTTTTTCATCATCTTTTAACTTGCCACATTCACACACATACATCACACACGTACGTTCACACAAGTTAAATGTTCCTTCCAAACTGTTGGAAATTTTTCATAAATTCCACGCAAAACCTCCTCCTATACTCCGTTTCCCTCAAGTCTTTTGACAAGATGTAGACAAAAAGCGTAAACTGCCATCAAATCCTTAAAAACTTTTGTAAGGTGCTGGCTGGTAGAGTATATTATGCCTTCCTTTTTGTGAAGTGATTGTTATATTTCTCTTTCCATTTCAGTACCTCAATGGTTACTCTGTACCCCATGTAATAACTTTTTAGACCTGAAAAAATATTATTGCTAGCCAAAGTATTACTATTCTAACTCTTAAATTTAGCTGTAGCAGCAGTATCAACACCAAATGTATAATGTTATACTCTCAGCTCTGTCAAATATTATAGCGCATTCCTACTCGTGCGGATCATTCTTCTCTTAATTGTTCCCAGTGAGCTGATTTTGGTCGGCCATATGATAAGGAACTTGAACCTAATGTGGCATCCATAATGCTCCTACTTTGGGGTTTACACCGAGACTGTGGTAGCTACAAACAGTGCGGAATTTCTCAGGGCTATTTTAATTGATACATGAAAATGTCTTGCACATGTACGCGACGATAGAGGAAAAGAAAGGAAAGTTGCTAAATCGTGTGTATTACTTGTACGACGTGAGAATATTAAGCACATAGTTGCGGAAAGGCATCCACTCAACTCCTGTATATTTGCCCTTGTGGTACAAAGTTATTTCTTTTTACCTCTTTGAGGCAAAATTATCGTTGAGGTTTGTAATAAAGTGAAAAGGGAAGCTGAGGAATATTGCGTCTACATCCATTTTATTATTTTCTTTCAAAGAGGTTCTGGCTTGGGTTAGTGAGGATTTTTATTTCGCAAAAATCTAGCTCATCTGTAGTAGTGGTGGTGGTGGCCATCGTGGTGAAATATGAACATGCATGGAAGGTTCTTTGATGTAGACTTTTTTTATTATTACATAAAATGACAGTCCCACTTTCCTTGTCATTGAAGTCATCTAAATGTGTGCATGTGCGTGCGATAAAGAAACCCGCAAAATCCTTTTTTTTCTACCGTGGCAGCAGCAACAATAATAACAGCAGGGTACACTTTACCACCATATACACATCATCGTAGAAAGTCATATTCGACCTTAATTTTTTAATGTTACCCTTTTATACTGCGGCAAGATTTTGTGACAAGGTGTAGTATGCCTGCTCTAAATTTCTGTCCTCACATCACACTACTACTACTACCGTATCCCGAAAGCTCTAGTCATTATTACTTGCAAGCTTCCTTATCACCGACCGATGATGATGATGAAAAATGAAACTGCAGTAGTGTAATGATGAAAAATGTAAAATGCAAAATAGCAGGGTCCAGATAGCTTGAAAAGGTGTCAATTTTTTTTGTTCCAACCTGTCGTAGTAATAGCTAGCTAGCAAGTGAGAGAGGAAGTCATGGGGATTCCTTGCACTAAATATTAGCATCTTTGCCGCCCCTATACCTTATCCCAGGATGGGCAAGTAAAAGTAATGGAATAGTTGAGCAGGAACAGAGCCGGAGTTCTAAAGAAACTACTGCGCTAAGTTTTCCATACATTTTCATATATAAATTGCGCCAGATGATGATGATGGCAGGGTCATGCAAGAGTCTAGATCATCACAGGCGATGAATAATGACTGCTAAAATCATCATCATCCTCATCATCAGGATGCAGGTAAAATAGATAGATATTCTCTAAGCATGCAAGCACACATACAGTGCTGCTGCTGCTGATGTTGAAATAAAACGATCATGTCGAGCAGACCGGATGGACTATAATCACGTGCATTTGCCATAGCATCAGTAGTAGCTAACAAAAAGAGTATGAGGAGGAAAATTTTTCTGCCGTTTTGGATGACCTGGTTCGTTCACCAAGGTGTATGAATCTAATATAGCTACAGAGACAGAGGGAAAAACTATAAGATGAATTAAGAGCGGAAGATAGACCGAGATAAAGGATGGACAGACATAGGGATGAGAATGAATTTGGGTGCACACATTATTACACATTTCATCATGTATACTAACTAAAGCAAAAAGGATGGGCAGGGCAGGTTTCTATTGCTTGCGCTACAGCGGAACATTATGCCCCAGAACACACGGCGTGTATAATGATAATGATGACGATGATGATGCTTGAGCCGACAGAAAGACAGAGAGAAACATTCAATGTGTTAGCTTATATGATCATATGAATACCTGGCACAATGTTTCTATATTTGTGTGTATGTGTGTGTGTAACGCGTGAGTGTGTGTTTGTAATGTGTGTAACCCATCTGTCGCGTCCGTGTTTACTATCGTATGAAGTATGTGGAGACGACAAACATTATTGGGCTCACTACCACCACCACCACCACAAAGGTCTTAGTATAGGTATTCATTAACTCATCTTCTCCGTTTCCTTCATCTCCTCCTTCTCCTTCTCCTCCTCGTTTTCCCAAATTTTTAACGTGGAAATATATTGCAAAGGAACTTACGCACGTCTGTGCAAGAGAGACATTACTACTTGGGACATTTATTTTATTATGTTTGACTCATTAATAATCTCACAATGCACAGATAGAGATTACTTCCGTGGATGAACTCATTTTGCAAATATAATTACATATCAAGTTGCTATAGCTTTTTAAATATGGTGGTACACATGAGGTCCAGCTAATAATAATATTAATGACTATCCCAGCTCTCATCTCCGTTTCATATCTTAATAATAACAACGTACATTTGTACAACACTGTCAGATTAACATGCCCACGGAGTGAGCCACTAAAAGTAGAAACCCTCTACATACAACTCACCTGTCTGTTTGTATAGTCACCACTAAATGACTTTGGCCTGGAGCCATTTGTATTCACAAATCTCCTTATGTTCTCGCTCTTATGCACTTGATAGTTTATTCACGTAACGCCCCAAGAGTCTAGCAGAAGTGTTCTCATAATCATTGTAAGTATTACCCGCCTTTATGTATAGCTAGCAACAGCTCGTCCTTCCCTTCCCTCCTGTAATAGTAGTAGTTCTATCTATTTATTACTCGTTTCCGTTCACATGCATAATTTGGTGGATACATGTAGGTGACAAAGATTGTCAAGTGACTAAAGAGAGCCTCCGTTAAATGATCCCTTGCTCGTCATAAAAAAACATACTTATAGACACAATAACGCATGAACGATATGCTCCCGTAGCCAAAATTCTGTGTATAGGAGACAATTTCAAGAAAGGATCATGATGATCGTCGTCGTCGTTGTCTTCCTTAGTAAACAGCAGCAGTGTGCTACTGTTTTTTTATCCAAACTTATGTTTGTGTGTGTGAGAGACTGCCTTCTGTTCTTCTAATTGAGCGTCACCCCCTACTGCCTTGCGAGTCGTTTATGGAACAAGAGCGCGAGAAGGAACCGCACCACAACAACAGTTGTCGATTATTATGTTATTATTATTGAGACCAACTTTAGCTTTACCGCATCTTCTGTTCTACATGTTTTATCCACGTACCATCTCTATACTACTCCGCAATATTGCACATTGCTGCATCTTTTCACATATCTTTTTGTGGCCGCAAAAAAAAACAGAATGAACGATGGGACTAAACCAAGAGGGAAGAAGAGATAAGCAGAAGGAAAAAGGCATGAATGACATTTTTTCTCTGTGAATCTTGTCTAACTTTAATTCATACATCGTACGTCATAAATTCTGCTGATGGTCTAATGAAAACACTGCAATCGTTCACGTACATCCATATTTCATACCTGATCAGGTACAGTACTGCTGTCCAGTCCGAAAGTTGGTAGAAAAAGTTGTCATGTTAATGACTGCTTGCTTATTGCTATCCAGTGGAAATATATTGGCTCAAGATATGAAGCGTCCGTGCTGCTGCTCAAGGAGGAGAAGGACGGAGGATGTAATGGCATTGTATATGTGGAAGACAAGGCAAACAAAGAGAAAATTATTGTAACTTTACGAAGGAGGAAGCATGCGGACGAAAGAGAAGAGGAGAAGGAGGGGGACTCTGTCATGAATAATAGAGTCAGGGCGTAGCAGATAGATGCACTCTTTCTCTTCATATGTATGTAACTACATAGAGGGACTCTTCTTGTATTCTGACATTTTTCGAGAATTGGATTGGAAATTAGAACGTAGGTAGATGCTAAATGACAGGAATAGGTTGTGTGAAACCAAGGGAATCCAGTCGAAGTTCCGCTCACACTCCGTATGCACAGTGATACTGAATTTCCGTCCGTCGTACTCTAGTAGTAGTATTGTAGTAGTCCTTGTCGTCCTCGACGGGCAGACGACAACGACGTTCATTCTATAACATTACACGGCTCCATAGTTACTTCTTTACTGTGGCACTTAGCATTTACCTTATGAGCCTTGTCAATAATGGCTTTTGCCGCTGCTTCAAACTGCCTTTTTCTGTCTTTTACTCTCGTTGCTCTCATAATATATTACACCGTAGTATCCTTCCTTTCCTATTGTCATGTTCTCTTTGCCACTGGGAATTTCATTATTTTCTTCTTCGTCTTCTTCTTCTTCCAAGATGAGCAGAAAAGGGAATTTGCTTATTGAAAGAAAAAGCTTTCTTGTTTTCAGTACGTAATTGTTCGACCGGAATGTGCAACGGAACGATAATACAGACGATAGCAAATTATTGCACAAGTATCTTATTATTATAAAACCCATCCAATAAAACATAGTGCAGTCCTTTTGATACAACATTATGATATTATGTGATGGTGATGATGATGAATGGATAAAGCACAGCTATCATTCTTTCGATTGCACCTATTTTAAAAAAATACCTGCGGCGGTGATGAAGAATTGATCTTTGCGTATGTATGACAACAAAGCAATGAAAGTTGCATAGTTCTAGATGGAATTTGGGCTATGAAATTAGTAGATTTTAGACAGATTACACAAGCCTTACATTGCATGGAGTGCACAGGGAGGAGGAGGATGAAGCATTATGCGACTTCAGATGATAAACAATGTGGCGAATCTGCAGAGTATAAAGGGCATGCTGAGAGTGAAATGAGATGTGTCGTCCTCGTCGCTGGCTGTCATCCATAAGGCCCTTGTCAACGAACCCATGTATTTACACAAACATCTACTCAGTTTCTGGCAAGCCAGTAGTAGGCAGGCAGGCAGTAGTTGTGCAGACATTCGTTCGTACATCAATGGAAATAATAATAAGAGCCAAAACTCCGGAGATACAAGTAATCATCACATTGAGCCACACAAATACAGCAATTATTCAGTAGAATGCCTCCTAGACCTGCTCACAAATAAGTTCTGCTTCTGGTGATAGTGGTGGTGTGGCGAAAGGAATTTGCTAAAGGATGACACACGGCTGTCAACTCCTCTCAATATTCTCACCAGTCGTCGTCGTAATATGCACAAGTACCTGTACGAAAGTAATATTTAGTACTAGCTACGTTACCAGTGTATCATTATACACCATCATCCTCCCAGCCCTCGTTCGTCTCAAATTGTGGAGAATTTAGGGATAAAATAATTATTGTTATTGGAGAAATCCTGTTGGTTTTACTCTTACCACAACATATTACTGTGGCGTGTGTCTACTATCTCTGTCTTTGGGCTAAAACATACGCATGACGACCACTATCCTTGGTTCTTCTTCTATAACCCGTTCGTGTATAGTTTTGCCGGCATGCATGCAACTCTGTCTATATTGCTTTGCAAATTTCATGTCTGTGGGCAATAGCTTCTACCATGATATTCAGAGAGCTGGTTGGTTCAACAAGAATAAGTCTGTACACGGAAAGGTAAAAACAAATTAGAGGAATAGAATCATATTTCCAGGTAGTATTTTTTTCACCAATGTCTACTTATATCCATGGGGGAGAATGATGGCGTCTTCGGCATCCGGCAGTTCGTTCATTCCTGTTAGTCATATCTGTATCCATGTCCTGTACTATCTCCTAAAATACACAAGCCAATTCATTTGGTTGTTGCAAGAAAAATTTTGGGGGCTAATGAGAAATAAAATAATGAAACTTTTTACTGCCATAATAATATACTACTATGGCCCGTGTTTGTTAATGAGGTGGAGGTGACAGGAAGTTTCGCATAGGGAATATAAGTCACTATCTGCACGTTGTACGAAGCTTAAAACAACATTTCAGCTCTCAATTGACATCTTGTATTTATGCTGATAAGAACGAATGGCAAATAAATACTGAACGCTCATGTCTCTCCATACTATGTGCACTGCTATGGCTACGGCATTACTTTCGAAAAGCCGTAGCAGCCCCGTCAGTTCCTCACTTTCTCGAGCAGCGACGGAAATGCGCAGCGGTATAGGGGTTTCTTTTCAAATTCACCTTCGTGCGCACATCCGCCGTTTTGTAAGACAAATCTTGTCACCGTTCCTTCCTTCATCTACCAGGACTCAATAACAGAATAGGGTGATAAATACAAAATGCATGTAACCCACATAACCACGTCCATCACTCTCGTGCTATGGATACGACGTGGCTGTCAGCAACAAAATAGTGGCCCATGAGACTCCAAGGTAGATTTCTAGAGGAAAAATAATGTAAATACACGTATGCAATCTTGCCATTGCCGACGGAGATTTAAGATTGCGTGTGGCTTTCCTTTCTTTGTGCTTTAGCTGCTTTGGGACCAATCTGAAAAATGTATTGTTTAATTCTTGTGGCAAGTAGGTACAAAAGTAAAATCCAGCAGCCACTGAACAATAGTTTACTGACGATTGCAAATTTTAGTTGCTTAGACTTTCAGAATGCTACCGTGATGCGATTCTGCCCTCGAAAAGTTGAATAACTACACAGGGTTTGAGGGGCCTCTTTTTTACGTACTTTGCATAGCCTAGCAGTTTAGTTTGAAGGCGCACGTATGTTATATAATGGTGGTGACAATTTTGTGGTGGGAATTTTCTTGCAAGTGTGTGTGTGTGGGTCGAGGCGGCACATTGACTTAATGGACAAATGTATTTCTCACAGTATCATCATCACCATCGGTATCAGCAATGGGATAATAATATAGTTATTTTTATGAGTCTCCATTATCCAGTCAGTGTAATAATCTTCCTCGTGTACAATTATTGCATATTTGCTTGCTAGCTAATAACCATATATTGCTGCTATACAGGGGAGAAGAGATCTATGATGAGCAAATATTTGTCTCAAATTTAGCCACTACTGGAAAGTGGCTTCTATCATAAGTAGTGGTGGCAAGGCTTATATTGCATGTGTGTGTGTGTGTGTGTGTGCAAAATCCACTAAATCTTCCCCTGCCAGCATACGTTTCCATTCATCCTGTGAGACGTCATATTATGTCAAACTATGTTCATCTACGTCGTAAACTATTCAAACATTTTTACTTAATTAGCAGTATTTTCATATTACCGTTTCATACGAATTATGGCCAATATTAAAAGGCGAAGTTGTCATAAGAAATGAAATGTAAAATATCTTTGTATGTAGGTCTTCAAAGTATTTTATTACTATTACTTTGAAAACTGTAGTCATGTATGTAGTGAATCGTGATATGGATGATGATAATAATTCGTACGGAGTTACTACTGCAGGAGTAAACGGGAGTAGGTATTGCACACACATTCATATAATAAATGATGTTTCACATGAAAGGATGATGCATATATCTGACGACTTTGTGTGTATGTGTGTAAAGTACGCAAAAATTATGATGACGATGATGATGATTTGAGGGAAATGAGCTGCCGTCACAGAGCATGGAAACTGTAGTGCTGTAGTCTAATGGTCTGGCCTCTCTCTCTGTCTGATGGATTCGTCTACCTTTCAGACACGTTTGAAGGAGATGAGGTTAGCTTTTTACATTAATTTGATGATTTCAACCATGTTTTACAGCCATGAAAAGAGTGAGATTGTTGGCACAGGGTGTAAAAACTTAGCAAATTGAATGAAAAGTATCCTAAGGGCTCTGCAGTAGTAATCTTCTATAGAGGAAAATGTAGTGGGGTTAGCATACTATATGCAATAGAAACTTCCACTTACGCACACAGAAAAACCTTCTCCTTTGCTTCTTCCTTCATTCATTCGTCTTACTCGAATTAAGGGTCCTGCATAAATTTTTCTAGCTCGCAGCCTTTTTCGCAATAAGAACAGCAGTACGTGGTACTCATTTATTACCTCAAGTCATAAAAATGATTCAGGAAAAGTGTTTAAATCCCTCTGGTCTACATACATAGATGAGGAACATGGCTATTCCAATCCACATGGCTAGGGAGACAGCAGGCGCTGGTGGTTGTAGTAGCAGTAGATTTCTTTAAAATAAAACCTCGAGACCATTGGGTTTGTTCTGTAGTGCGATTCCATAAGAAGCCAATATATACGCTCCTGTATTACTTCATATCCTATTGCCCTGTTCTATTTCAACTTCACACACATACACACTACAAAGTGGAAAATACCCGTGGATTTTAACACTGCTATGGCATTGGTGGTGCGGTTGGTTAGCTAATATGTAACATTCTACTATAGGATAGTGAGAGCACGGCAGCTCTACGGTGGTGTTGGAAAGGTTGAACCGTATTTTCTCCCTCTCGCCTTCCTGCCGTATCATATTTATCTCCCCGCATCACATTGAGCATTTTCTACTGAATTCCGGGGTACTACACACATGCAATGTTCGCTTTAGTGCTCGTAGTAACGCGAATTATCGAAGCCAGCATCCATCCATCCGTCTCTATCTGGCTTCAGTCTGCAGTCGTAATAGTAATAGTCGTAGAAGTAGTAGGAGCAGTAGCTGGTAGTTGTACTAGTAGAAAAGCAAGCAATCAATATGACATGTCTACCTTGTCGTATGTTCTACTATAACTGTTACACCTTTGCTTTTATTCTCTTCTTTCTCTCATGCTCTAAAATTCCAAGTAGTTTTTACCTCTCTTTCTCTAAAAGTTCCTTTCCCTCTCGTCGTCGTCAGTTGAACTTGAAGTAGTAGAATTAGAGGGAAATTTTGGGAAGAAGGAGGGAAAGATAAGGAGTTAGCAGAGTGCCCATTGTCATTGAGAAGTACAAAAACCTAGGCAACAACTTTTGTGTCTCGCTTTTCAACTTTTTCATTTTGAGATTTTAATATCCAAGAAGGATTGAAAACATCAAGTCGTCCTTATGTCTGGAAGCATATTATAAGCTCTTATCCTTTCCCTTCCTTATCCTTTCGGTCACTTGGTTCTCTCTCCCTCTCACACACATACAATTCTTTTCCTCTTAAGAATGTTATATGGACGAGTTCTCATCAACTTTCAACCTAAATGCATTGTACTGGAAAAGTTACCTTGTTACTCGCATCATTTTGAATCCTCATCCATTCACGCAAACACACACATATATCCTCCAGCTATAAAATCGCCTTATAAATCTCAACTACAATGTAGCAGCAGCCAGCGTTGAGTTCAGTGGCTACCACAAGTGTTGTAATGTTCTCACAAGTTCTGCACTCTTCCTACGACCTGGGGAACATCAAGTTCATTAATTTAGAACCTCATAAGTCACTCATGTAATATTAAGTTGAGCGAGGGAAAGAATGCCACAGCTTGTACAAGTCATTCAGTATTTCTCCTTTCTTGAACTAACATAAGAGGCATCTAATTACTTTGCCTTCAATTAAAACCGTAGTATTTGTACACCTTGGAAGATGCAGAAGTTATGCTTTTGTAGACACCGAATTTCTGTCAAGGTGCATGAAGTAGTGTAAATGTATAAACATGATGCAGAGAACCTGTTTCTTCTATTAGAAGGGTGATAAGTGTCCCTCCGTAGGTGATTGTAAAAGTTCAGGAAACTCCTGTTGTGGAGCGCATGAAGGGACCGGATCATCCCTGCCCTGAGGCATTTCCGGTGGTTATCACTATCGACTGTTGCGTACTACACATTGAAATCAACGGAGTTTTAAATTAGCCGGAATGTACGTCCCTCAAGATTTCATTTTTATGCTGCTCCGGGATATTTTGAGACTGTAAAGATTTAATGCGACATATTTATCCACCGTGTGGGATTATTCATTTTAGAGTCAAGAGGGGCAGGTATGTACTGTAATGTAGAACCGCCCCACCGCCAACTCTCTTTTGTTCCACCGTTGCATTATCGTAGTGGTGCGTGTGTTATTGTTGGGTATTAATAGTACAGGGTTTTCTACGTGAGTTTGAACGGAAACTGTCACGGACCCTCCGCCCTCAACGGAAACAGATGGACGACCGCACCCCTTTTGGCCCAGAGTCTGATCTTTCCTTTATTCTCCTCTTCTTCCGGTTGTAGTAGTGTTAGTGCAATACGAAACACACAACTGTACTACCTGTGTACACATGATTATATCAAGAGTCGCCTGAGCATTAAAACAGGAATACCTTTTTAACTTGTCTTCTTCTTCTTCCCAACTTAAACGTTCACTTCCATGTGCACACAGTGATGTAATGTTCCAATAGCTGACTACACTGAATGCATCTATGTGCATCCTTGTGATTCAGCGGTCACAAATATTTCATTATACAACCACCTTCGAGAACTTTATAAGATCTTATAGCCGATACCTGCAAGGATATTAAATGAAATAGCACTAGAAATTTAAAGAGCCTGTAAAAATTCAGAGACGTTATCAGGGTCAATCTTACTCATAGCTATGACGTCACTTTGTAAATATCACGAGGGTGTTTCTATCTTACATCAAGTGTACACACTATAATAGTAGGCGAACCCTAAAGGTCTCCACAAATGATGTCTAATGTTCAGTTAAGAGTGAGTACGACGGGAAGAGCTCAAACCGTCCAAACATTGTCATTTCGGTACTCACATTATGAAAATAAGTGTGTGCGGTATCATAGGGATATGTCTGCTGGGCATTTTCACAAATTGAAAAGGTTGCAGATAATGCGATTAGGTGGCTTCGCGGTCCCGTAAGACCACATCAGTTTTGACATCCAAAGCATACACACAGCAGAGAGTTTTTCTCATACACAACTGAACGGTGATTTCCTATTGTGGATACTTTCTTTCATTCTACCGGTATGGCGGGAAAAGTTGTAGTATTTACCATTGAGGAAGCAAAGCCAGATGCAATACGGAATAGAATGTGGATTGAAAATGTATTTTAAATGGTTAGCTACGGCTTCACGTTGCTGTCAAGTCCATTGTATTTGCGACGCATATAGAACATCAGAGGCAATCGTAGGAGGAATGGAAAGAGGAAAAGAATTTGCCTAACTAATTGGATATCCTTTACGTGTGGAAAGAGCCATTTTAGGCAGTCAAGGGAAAATGTAAATTTGATTTTCAATCGGAGAAGGTAAAGGTGAGAAAAAAATCACTGCGTTATCTCCTTCTCCAGCACACGTTCAGAGAAAAGAGCATGTGTGAATTACGCATACAACACTGCCCATTTGATTTCATCGTAGTGGTGTTGCAGGTAGGCAGATGTTCTTCTTTTGACTCCGCGTGTCGGACCTGTTCAAAACTGAAAGGGAAAGGTGTGTTGGAACGTAAAGGGCATGTAAGAGCTGCCATCATGAATTAGACCGGACTTTGGTAGTAGGAGAAACAGAGGTAGAAAGGAATGGAGGCTTTTCCCTGCTGCATGACATTGATAGGAAGGAGCCTTACCATCCATTGTTATGGTTATGTAGGTGTGCAGATCAATAGATTTCATGTATAGTTCCATAATGGAAAATTGCAGACTCTTGCCGGCTGGCCAGATCCTAGCTTTTACGACCTCTTATTTTATCCTTGCTTCCAGTGAAAATCATCCTCGAGATTGGAAACTTCCATATATGCTCTCTTTTTAAGTAGTTAGGCTACTGCCAGGGTGAATGAATCTTTAAAAATGCCCCAATCTTTATTTCTCTTCCAACACTTGCAGTCCTCTCACATAATATGTACGTGTATCTCACTTTGCCAAGTGGTGTATACACACGCACATAGTTCTAAACATTAGCTTCCACAAAGTTACAAAATGCATGTAACGTGGGGCTGAAACGTTAGCTATGTATAGCAAACTAAAGTATCTGTAATAAGTAATTAGGTCTCAGTTCGTAATTTTCAATTATCCTCTCTCTCTCCTCATGCGATGCCACACATAAGAGAAGAAAATTCTCCAAACTTTTCTCCTCGTCCACTTCATCTGAAAATCAATGACGAGAGAAAGGGAGAGAAAAAAACGAGACGGAACTCCTTTCATTACTTATTCCAACATGCGTATGAATTATAAGAGAGACTCCGTAGTTTCTTGAAAAAATATCCTCTCCCATGGTCCCTTTGGTCTACTATCAAGTCCCAATAGTATAAGAAGGCAGTAACAAAAAACCTTCCTATTGCTCTTTCCCTTCTTACTGCCTTCCAATTGGTACCAATACCTTTATGCCATAAGCCATAACGTTCCTCCGTGTTCAGCAGCAGAGGAAATTGAAAAAAGAAGCAAATATAAATCCTGGTAAAGAGCAGTAAGGCATGTTTTACATTTAATGATTCATCATCGTACAGGAATTAAAAAAATTCCGTCAATAATGATACCACCAATGTACGACTTATGCAACCACTTGCTTGTGAAGATATTAAGTTGATAATCAGTACTTTGAAGTTCTAAAAAATACTGCTATAGCTTAGCACCTTCATTTTGTCGTTTTCTGGTTTGCTATTATGTCCATTTTCCCTGTGTTTTCCTTCTCCCCGCTCGAAAGGACAGTAATAACAGGAGTAGCGAGTAGCGGCTATGCTGTGATATGTCAAACTAAGTCCCTCCATGTACACAGGCATCTCCCTCTCTCACTCACGTTTTCT
This sequence comes from Bourletiella hortensis, assembly GCA_034694225.1. Lineage (NCBI taxonomy): Eukaryota > Metazoa > Arthropoda > Collembola > Symphypleona > Bourletiellidae > Bourletiella > Bourletiella hortensis. Next base: position 1,351 of record JAQFYD010000146.1, on the reverse strand, counting down.
TCATACATATTATCAATTCCAAAAGTGCTTTACTTTCTTCATATTATTCTCTCTGACTTTCCTCATAATTTTTCCCCTCGTACCTGACGAAGTTTAACATTAAAATTCTAAATACTGAAAGATATAGCGTTTATCTAAAATTTCCCTTATAATTTTCACCCTGAATGTCCTCTGCTTTGAATATTTAATGTGTAAATATGCACAAGGGTAGTCTAGCAGAAAGGACTGGGTTGGCATTATATACATTTTGTCCATAAAAACTTCCGGAGTGAGAAATGGGAGCAGATAGGAATATGAAATTATGGCTATGAGGAGGATAATATGAAAGCCAATAATAATTGTGGACCCGCTTTAATTTTTGATGGTGTATACTGATAAGCTGAGCGGTCATCAACGCTCCCCCCTGATATGTGTATAAATATGTATAATTGCCGCTTAGGCCAGCTCTTTGATGACTCTCCGATGCGATACTGTCGTTCTATACATATGTATAATGCCTATGTGACATAGTTTATTACAGACCTTCGTCGTCCCCTGTTATATATTATGTGCAGAGAAGGACAGAGAGAGAGAGAATCTAAATAATTCCATAGCTTACGGGGGCAGCAGCATTGAACATATAAGGATAATTTGACTGGAGGCAATAACTAGAGAGCTATCAAGATTATCCTGGCTGTAGTAATAGCCTACCCATTCCTCATGTGTAATAACTCTGCCGTGGCTCGGGCTACGGCGGTGCGTTTAATTATGCCGAAAAAATTGGTTAATTGCATCAACAGCTCTTAGCCTGTTTGCTACCTTTCATGTGGATGAGAGCCTAATAAATGAGTGATACCAATGAATGAATGTGTTTGCGTTCTTTCTATACATGTGTGGTGAAACTCTGGGATTATACTCTCCAGAAAAGAGCTCCCCATATATATTCCAACGAAACTTGTTTGGACTTGGACTTGGTGGAATGGGGAGGAGGGCCAGGTGGACAAGAGAGTGAGAAATTATTATTAAAGGAAAAATGCAATGGTGTATAGGTGAGGCTCTCAATGCAAATTATTGTTCATGCGCGTCCAAATGGAATGATACAGATGGGCTTTCTGATTGTAAATATTGATAAGAAAATAATGGGCTAGTCAAGCCAGGCCATGTGACCAGTGTATAGCTTGGATGGATTATGTGGAGATAGAAAGAGAGAAAGACAGAAGGAAAGAAGGAAGAAAAAAGTATGAGGAATAAAATGGAAGCTATTGCAACAAATGGCGATATTGATGTTAGTCAGGTTTTGTTGCTAGGCTGGCCTGCTGGTTTCGTCTTTCTATATGTACGGATCCATATACAATTTGCTACATACATAAGG
>JAQFYD010000145.1:0-27399 GCA_034694225.1 Bourletiella hortensis | reverse complement strand
GACTATCATCATGTATACATTACTTTCGGGACTGTATAAATATTTAACACAGAAGGATGAATATTGCGTTGTCATACTTGGTCTGGACAATGCTGGAAAAACTGTGAGTTCGGTGGATTAGCTATTAATTGATTTTGAATAATGTTTCAGGAATAAGAGTGTATGATTTTGTTTTTCAGACATACCTTGATGCAGCGAAGGCATCTAAGGTCAAGGGACATAAACGAGCAGATAGCAGCAGGGTGACAAGCACAGTTGGCCTCAATGTCGGTAACATTAATGTGGCAGGAGTCTCACTGCAATTCTGGGATCTAGGCGGTCAGACAGAACTTCAGACTTTATGGGATAAGGTAAAAGGAGTTAATAGTTTCAATTAATTATGATAACTGTCGGTGTTTTTGCTCATCAGTGATGAAAGACTATGGAATTCAGTGTAGGATTACAGTAATGATTGTTGGTTTCTCATAATTTCAGTATTATGCGGAGTGTCATGCCGTGATCTACGTCATTGATTCACACGACCGGGATCGAATTGAAGAGTCGAAGGAAGCATTTGGTAAGTGGAATAACTTTTAATAATGAAGGAAAAGTAATGGAATACGCCTTGTTTCCGAAGTAAAGCTGTCCTTCAGCCAGTAACCTCTAAACTTGATATTTTATATTTTGATGCCCTTGCGCTAAATCACTTTTACTTTTTCTCTTCAGATAAAATGATCCGTAACGAGATTTTATCCGGCGCACCCCTCCTGGTGTTAGCCAACAAGCAAGATCTTCCAGACTGTATGGGAGTTCGTGAAGTAAAACCGATTTTTAATCAAAGTGCCCATCTTATCGGCTCCAGAGATTGTATGGTCATGCCAGTTTCAGCCCTCACCGGGTAAGTCATATGTCTGTCCATATAGCTAAATAATTCCTACTGTCATACTGCTATTTCACCAGCTGTAACTATAGCGATCATCATCCATCATAACCCTTTCATCCCTCTTTCCCTAAATTATTCTCCTTATTGTTGTTCCTGCTGTCCAATAATTCGCTGTAAAAACTAAAATGCATTATTTACTATTTTTTCCAGGGAAGGGATTGAAGAAGGTATCAACTGGCTGGTGGATTGTCTTAAACGAAATTCAGATATTCGGCCACCAAAGAATCGTGAGGACGAATAGTAGTCTATAGCAATCGCAATTTTTTTCATCTTCCACACATTCACAACAGCATTTCCGCATATATTTTATAAACAATGGAAACAATTAAATAAAAATATATGAAATAAAACACATCTGTGGCTGAAATTGAGCATGAGACTGACTTGCCGTCATCTAACGGCGCACAAGGGAGAAGTGTAACAGGTGAAAGCAGATGGATGATGCGTTGGATTCAATGGATTTTTACATAAGGGAGAATGCAATGCATGAAGTAGTTGTGCTCTCCAATAAGTGAAAGTTCCACATGTTTGAAGACTCATGCTACAGCGCGGATCTTTAAACAGCACTATAAAAATTTTCAATATTCCAGCAGCTGAGTTGAGTCAAAATATGCTTGAAATTGATTATTTTGCAGATCAAGCACACTTTTCGGTATATTATAGTTACCCTTAAAAGCCACCATTGAGGTCAGGTCAATCAAGATAATTTTGTCCCGGATGATCTATTGCAAGGGGGAAAGTTCTGAGAAATTTTGACAACTAGACGTTATTCTATCCCGACGACGACGCCTTTATCGATTGTGATGAAAGTGTAATACATTTAATCAAGTCTAATCTAAAATCTGGGTATGGGTTATTATTCATCTTTGTATTAATTTTATCCTCGGACCATTTAGTAAGGTCAGAGGTCACACAAGAGTCTTTTTGAAAAGCTTTGTATTTGTACCCGTGGGAGCCGTCCATTGTACTTTTGACAGCTTCTAATAGACCGACAGGCAGACAACCGGAAGATTCGTTCCGAAGTTTTTAATGACCATTGGATTTTATGTGTGTTAAGCTTATAGATGAGTTGAATGAATGATAATATTGAATGTAGCTATAGGATTTTTGTAGGTGTTTGTTGTAGCTATGGTAACGTGTAAATTAGATTTAGATCGTATGTGTGACATTTACAGAGGGAAGCCATTAAGCTGTACATGTTGTTGCTAACTTGGATTTTTATTTGCAGTTGGTCAGTTTTGCTGACGAGATATAGAAACAACTTGCAGGACGAAGCAAGAACTACTACACTACTGTAGGATTAATTGGAGATTTTTAACTTGGCCAAGTCACTCGACTCACTTGTTGCGTTGCCGGTGGTGTGTTGTGTGTAACAACTTTAAAGTGGATTGAACAGCGAATACCATTTGCTATCCTTAATACTATACTACTACATTCCTTACTGACATTCCGCTAATTGCTCAGTTAGATCCAGCATCATCATCATTACTATAGTACTACCAGCTCGAAAAAAAATGGAAGTGGCAAATACTATAAAACAAGCCATCAATGATGCGGTGGAGAGAGGTATGAGAGTGATTATTTGAATAGTATAGAAGAAAATGGTGCCATTAACATTATGCTTGTTTGTTATTGTTTTTTTATTCTGAATTGTTGTTTTTGCTATTGTTCAAAAATTTATGAGACGTTATTTTATTTCCGTTCTGACAGCTGTAAGATGACTCAGTTGCTGGTTGTCTGGTAGAAGGTGGGGTTTATGTTTTTGATATAATTATTATTACAGTTAAAATGCCAGCACCGCTCCGCTTGCGAGATTTAATCCGGATGATTCGAGCAGCCCGGACTGCTGCAGAAGAGAGAGAAGTTGTGAATAAAGAATGTGCCAATATTAGAAACACATTTCGAGACGAAGATTCAGTTTGGCGATGCCGTTCCGTGGCCAAACTTTTGTATATTCATATGTTGGGCTATCCGGCTCATTTTGGTCAGCTTGAATGCCTCAAACTTATTGCGTCTCCGAGGTTCACAGATAAGAGGATCGGCTACCTGGGTGCTATGCTCTTATTAGATGAACGTCAAGATACCCATTTGCTGATCACAAATGTTCTTAAAAAGTAAGATTCTTTAACATTTTTGTTTGGAAAAATATTGTAGATGAATTGTGTTTTATGTGTTTCAATGGCGTGCTTATTTTTGCAGCGATTTGAATTCAAATGCCCAGTTTGTCGTGGGTCTCGCTCTATGTACATTAGGAACAATCGCATCCGTGGAAATGTCCAGAGATCTAGCACCTGAGATCGAGAAGCTGCTTAAGTCTTCAAACGCTTACTTAAGGAAGAAGGCAGCTCTTTGTGCATTTCGGATTGTGAGAAAAGTGCCGGAATTAATGGAGATGTTTCTACCCGCCTGTCGAACTCTCATCGCTGAAAAGAATCATGCTGTTCTCATAACCGCAGTCACACTTGTTACCGAAATGTGTGAAAGATCACCTGACACATTTAATTATTTTAAAAAGGTAAGGGAGATTAAGTCATGGTTGATGAAATTCTGTATTGCGGTACTAACTTATAGGCCGTACGTGATCTCGTTCAGAATCACTAAGGATCTCTCACATAGTGTTAGTTTTACTTCAGTCCTTGTTTAAAAATTTGTGCATACATCGCTTCTACAATAGTAGCACTAAAGCATTGGGTCTCGTCCTTACTCACAATTAGATCTTGCCATTTTCGGTCGCGGTAGCTTTGCTCTACTAATTACATTAACAGCCATTCGCACGGACACACTTAAATCATTCACTTACTGTTCTCAAGCAATTTATACTCAAAGTTAAGGTAAAGTTGTTTTCAGTTTAGGTTTCATTTGACTGCTGCAAAGGTGACATACTTTGGAAGTACTATTTACCTTGCCATTCTTGGGACAAAGTTTATTAATGCCATTTGAAGGAGATGGGATATTTTGGCTCTTTGAGAAGTTGACTGACACAGTTTCACTTCTTACACTGACTTTCATTATTTGAATATTAATTCCAAATTCTTGCGTTGAGTCCACAATACTTTTTTCATCCAGTGGTTCCTGTAGGACAAGCTTTGACTTAATTATGTATAACTGTAGGGGTTTTCTAGCTTTCCGACAAATACACATGTCTGTAGAGTATATTCTGGTATTATGGAAATAAATTAATTATGTTGTGAAATCCCTCGCTTTCCTCCCGCAAGGATTCAGAGAATTGGGAGGTAAGCTGTCGTTGATCACCGTGAAGTAGCACAACTGAAGTCACCAGTGCTTTTTGAGCTTGAATTTTACTAGTGTTGAATACTGTCTTATTATATGTTCTCTTTTGGAATGCTTGCTTATCTTCAGCTTGTTCTGCGGATGAATTTATGACTTCAGTAGAGACATTCTTATTTAGATTTTGTATCAATGTGTCTGGTGTATGCATCCATGGGTAACGGGGGTTAAGTAATGAACTAAGTTCGTTTTGAATTGGGCTTTGCAGATGATTCCTACGCTGGTACGCACAATGAAAACGTTAATCCTGTCGGGGTACTCTCCGGAGCATGACGTTTCAGGTGTCAGCGATCCATTCCTGCAGGTCAAGTTACTGCGACTACTTCGAGTGTTAGGCCGTGGGGACCAGGAAGCCGCTGAAGCAATGAATGATCTTCTAGCTCAGGTATTTACTCAAAGAGCAGAAAATCATTCGTAAAGAACTTTGGTCATTTACAATATTACTTTCTTCTATAGGTCGCGACCAATACAGAAACAAGTAAGAATGTTGGGAATGCGATTTTGTATGAGACTGTTCATGCAATCATGGACGTGCTATCAGATTCTGGCTTGAGGGTGCTGGCCGTGAATATTTTGGGAAGATTTCTGCTCAATTCAGATAAAAACATTCGTTATGTCGCATTAACTACGCTTCAAAAGACAGTGACTTTGGATCAGAATGCAGTTCAGAGGCACCGATCTACAGTTCTGGATTGTCTGAAGGCAAGAAGGTTTTCATGTGGATGGCATGGCAAAAATGTGTGAGATGTACTTAAAGTGCGTATATATATTTTGTGCAGGACCCTGACGTGAGTATACGAAGAAGAGCCATGGAGCTAAGCTTCCAGTTAGTAACTGAATCGAATTTAGAGACAATGACCAGAGAGCTGCTGGCATTCTTGAATCGTAGTGAACCTGAGGTTAAGTCTGTTTGTGCTTCAAATCTGGTTTCCGTCGCGGAAAGATACGCACCAACGCCGTCGTGGCATTTTCTGACTCTGTACGAAATTCTTCAAGCGGTAAGGCTCCTACGACGTATGCTATGACTGTATAAACCATAGAACTATTTCATGTACTAATATTCTTCCCGTTTGGTGGTGTATTTAGGCTGGAAATTATGTTAGAGATGACGTCGTGTCTTCAACGCTTCAGCTGGTGTCTGACTCGCCGGTTGTTCAGCCGGAAGCTGTAGGGCTTCTGTGGGAAGCAGTTAAGAATTTGAAAAGCATCGAAGATTATCAGCCATTAGTTCAGGTAAACTTGTTTTACTGCTGTAACAGCAAAAGTCATTGACTGTATTAAGGTGGTGAACCGTTCAATATAATTTTTACAGGTATTTTGCTGGTGTGTGGGTGAGTATGGCGATTGTCTGCTGCAGTTACCCGATGTTGCTTTGGACGAGGTCATAGAAAGCTTCCAGCAAATACTATGGTCCCCTCATGTTTCCATTATCACCAGGCAGTATTGTCTCATGGCACTAGAGAAGCTCTCGACCCGATTACCGGGAGAAATCGATCGAATTAGGTATGCAGCCTATGATCAAAGCGTCATGGTTAATAATAAGGTTTTCAAGGTATGTACGATTGCATAATTATTTTAGGTCAATTATTGCTGCGTTTGGTTCTCATCTTAATGTGGACTTGCAACAACGAGCAATAGAGTTCGGAGCTTTGTGCCGATCTTTCGATCACTTGAGGGGACCTATCTTGGAGAAAATGCCTCCGATGCCTGTTGAAAAAGAGAATAAGAGAGTTACTTCTAATGACGGTGTAGATTCAGGTTTGGACGATCCCGAGGTAGACCTCATGCAATCGGCAGGATTTGGGGATGTGTCAAACACGGAGTCGGTATGATAAAGTTCTGTCTCCACAGCAGTCACAGAAGGCTTTGTGTACTAGTTGCGAACGAAGTTTTTTTTTATATTTTCAGAGTACGCTGTTGGAGATATTGGGTCGTGAAGATGGGGAATTTGATGGCGTCACTTCGTCCACATCCGCGACAAATGACCTCAAAGACCTGAATTTAGATACTGGATTCAGTAATACTTCATCGATGGGGATGAGCTCCACTGTGAATACTTTGGGTGGGGCTGGCAGTAACATTATCGATATATTTGACCTCCTTGGAGGTGATTCAACGCCAGCCCCAACTGCAACACCTGTCTTGCAAACTGCTGCACCCACCAATCCACAAATGCCTTTATTTTCGAATTTTCCAAATTCACTGACAATGAACGGTAGGACTGACTCCAATACGTCTCAACATGAGCTGATTCCTGGTCAGTATTTTCCATCATCGTTCTTCAGTTTAAGCAAAGCAGAACAAAACTCACAGTTACGGCAACGAGCAGAGCAAGATGGAATCATGTCAGGTTAGAGTTGTTATTGTCACTGCTCAGTTTCTTGACTGACGGCCAAAAGCCGTCGTCAGCTGAATAAGTTAATACATTTATATGGTTAATGTTCGCATATTTAATGAAGTAATTTAATTTTGGGGTGCAGAGTATGGAAAGGCCGTGGTGGCTTTCATTGACGAGAACATATGGATACTTTTCGTACCAGTTTTAGCATATTGCACGGAAAGTGCTATTGTCATGCAAGTTAGGACCGGCGCACGGTTAAACCAAAGCAACGTCTCAGACTTTATCTTCCAGGCTGCCGTCCCTAAAGTAAGCTGTCGGTTTGGAATAATTTTACAGAGTAACGCTTAGAATCAACCAAAAGAATAAAATATTGATGGCGTTTCGTTTGCAGTCTCTTCAGTTAACTCTGGAGCCTCCGTCGGGGACAAATATCAATCCGGGCGCAGTTGTAACCCAAAAGGTAACCATTGGGAATCCAACCAAGGTAATAGACTCTCCTAATAATTTAATATTATTTCCAGTAAGTACTGCTGCCATAGCAATTTTATCTCAATCATTCGTATTTTTGGTCACAGGCAACTTTGAAGATGAAGATTAAGATAAGCTACAGCATTCATGGAAGGTCACAAGAGAAGATTCAAGATGTAAATGATTTTCCATCCGACTTTGGCAAGTCATAGTTTGACGAATTGCCAGTAATCCGTCCGTTTTGAAAGAAAATCAAATTATGTAACCGTAAAATAACCGCACTAGACCTTAAATAATTGCGTAAAATAGTGATCCTTTTTGCGTTAAACTTTTTGCAATGATAACGATGTTGGTGGTTCCCTTGAAAAGTCATTTGTATTAGTCCAAAAGTTTTTTGTTGCGTAGTATCTAATTTTAGTGTTAAAGAGACTTGCATTCTTATGTATTCCTCAGTTGTTGGATCAACCTTTGGTTGTCACCTGTTGGTGTAACGATGCAATATGCAATTATTATTATTATTTTTCCTTCCTCTCCAGTAGTTAGGTAGTAGTAGTACTGCAGGTTTTAATTTTATATGTTTATTAGTGAAGACAACTGCCAGTACTACGGCTGCTACTGGGGCTCTAAGCACTACTAGCTTAATAGTTGGGTTTCATATGGTTCCAACACCACTTTAAGTTATTGTTAAAATAGAAACGTCTGTAGGCTTGTAGATTATATAGCTGAGTACCATCAATAATTATTGTGCGATTGTTAAAGTAATTATTAATCAGCGAAACAGTGCTATGAAAAGAAACTAAAGCCTTGATATCCTTTTCTTTTGCATTCACATGCTGTGTGTATTTGATTTTAGCTACTGTTTCTTCCGTGTAAGTGAGACATTCAGTGCATAGAATTGTATTGGTTATTATAATATGTTCGCATTGCGGGACTAGGTACTTGGTGAAAGGCTGCTACAGCTGCAAATTTCGTTTCGGAGATATTTTTTTCTACAAAATCATAAATCATGATGATGTTAAATGTTGTTTGGAAAAAGATACTTAATCCTGTACTAACTCTGTATGCCACAGCTGGTGCCGTAAAATAATTTCGTAAGAGTAGAATGTGTTGGTGGTGAGAATTGTTGTTACTACTAAAGAATGAGCTAGCTTAAAGGCTCAAAAAACTCAAAGAGTTCATTTACTACTTTTTCTGCTAACATTACTACGTACTGGTTGTAGATTTTCATCAATTTTCATCCCAGTTGATATGGTAGGCGAACATGTAATAATAATTATAATATCATTTTGAAAAAGGGTTCGCAAATTTCAGGTGCTCAAAAAAAATTCATGTGAATTTCACTGGAATTGTATCTTTTCTTAATATGCATGTATGCGTACCTAACCTGCTGATTATCGAATTCTGTATGATGATGGGAAGATATCTGAAGAATGTGGTATCATAATGAAAGAAACATTGGCTTGTGCTACTTGCAAGATATCTATCAAAGGATCAATAAATTCAGTGTAATTATTAATCAATATTACTTGCGTTGTGCATGATTTTTTTAACTGTGCCGTGGTCATGTGCCATTTAATGAAATTGTTTGACACTCGATAGATTTTATGAGCAAGGAGTATCAGTAATACGTCAAAATGTAGGGCCACATTTATTCAGAATCATTTGTTGCCATTCCAGCTTAGAATTATTTATTCGTGAAAATACCAAAATCATCATACAGATTTATATTCAAATTCGTAATATTTTTCCGACAAGTCTTACTCCGCGAAGAGAGTGATGCACACAGTCCTTACCGTGATACCATTTGTGGTTCTTACACTAATTATTTATGCAGTACGTATTGTTTTCATACTTACTATTTTGCGATCTGTGTGGCATACCAAAACATTTGATGTCTTGGTAACACACCGTCAAGGCGTTTACGTCTAAATTTTCTCTCAAATATGAAACAATTTCAGCCTGAGACGCAGCATAATAATGTCTTCGTAGTATATTTGTAATTCTACGTTAGATGTGCCGTACACAGTTAATATCAGTTACGTTTCGCACACACACTTAACACTCTCCGTTAAAATTTTAATCTTTCACAGTTTTATTTCCATCTCCTACATCCATTCAAAGAATATCGATTATGGTGTAGAGGAGTAAAGCATATACAAGAAATTTACACCACGGAAAGAACTTTAAAAAATTTATAACACATGAAATATTATTAACGTTTCATAGTTTCATCACAACCAGCTGAACCATACTTCCACACTGACTTCATAGGCGCACTGATATACTTATGGATGAAACACTAGAATGTAAGCAATACTAATAGAAAACTTCAGTCATGCACCAAAGCGTACATGTACGTTAGAGCTTGAAAAGTAAGATAAATGAAGAGAATACTTGCTAAAAACATTACGCACCCACTACAAATTAATTGCCGTTTGAACAAGCAAGTTGGGAATAAATTATACTATTTACATAACTTGCATTTCAAGTCTCTCGCCATCAAGACGAGTTACCCAAAATAATAAAAGTCATGAGAGCTACAGCATTAGGAGTAGCAGTGACATAATAATAATAACTAACAATCATAATAATACATAATCACGTATAACAACTGTAGTTCATTCAGTCCAAGTTACTCTAGCAGATCCTCGCTACAGAATCGAGGAACACCTAATTTTCATTCATTCTTACAAAACTCACTCAATCAATCCTCAGAAATAATTAAGTACAGTAACAGAAATAGGTCGTTTCCACATGGTGGATCCAAGCAGTCGTTGATATGCAAGTTTTGCTTCGAATGGTGTATCGAAAGCAACTCTGGCATCCCCAGTTGGTTTCTGATTATCATCAAACCTTCGAATAATTCTATTACGAGGAATCTGAATTTTGAGCATATCTTCTAGGAATTTTAAGATATCGTCCATCGATGCCTTGAAGGGGACATTCTCTAGGGCAAGGACGCAACCTGGAATAAAATGCATCATATTTACGAATCAGCACAAAACATCAACTCGCTTCAGAGTACATGAAAAAATCCGACACATGACGTACCTGGATTTTCAAAAGGCGCCATATCATCACCACGACTTCCTGAATGCTTAGATCTATCGTCTCCACCGTTACTGCTATTAAACCTAGTGGAAGTGGATCTCTCCCCTAGTGGCCCGCGTGGTCTTGTATGTGGAAGCCCAGTGGACAACAGGCTGGCAGGGCTAGGACTAGGCATACTTTGTTGCAATGCTTGTGTGAACGGATTCTGGCTCTGAGAATGATTGTTAGCGAAACGAGTATTATTATTAGAATTATTTTGCATTGACGCAGGTCGCGGTCCTAACAATGAAGGTCGGCTGCCTCGAGGATTGAAGGGATTTCCATGGGAAGAAGGTACACCGCCAATGCTACTACTATTACTCCTCGTCGCCACTCCTTTGCTCGATGGCCACAGGGACACTTTGACAGGAATTCGGCCGAATAAGGTACCATCCTTTGTTGTTGCTCGCCGTGCTTTGGCCGAATCCGCGAACTCGCATACTATCTGACCATTAGGCATTCCATTTTGATCAAACATCGTGTTAACAGTCAAAGGGGTCAGGCCAATTTCCGAGAAAAAATCCAAAACGTTTCTTTCATTCGTTCCGGGAGGAGCTCCAGTAATAACAACACTGCTACTATCCACATCCTAGAAAAGAACACCAAAAAGACTCATTGCATTAGTCTGCTTACAAGCTTACATAAAATTTTTAAACACAAGCAATCAGTATTCGCGATCAATTATGAAAAAAATTAAGTGAAACCATGTGACACAAAATAGCTTGTAACTGAGTAAATCAAAGAGCTGACAAGATAATGCGTGCAAAAACCCAAGCAGTAGAAAAGGTAGCGAAACTTTGGGCACCAAGAAGTTCTAGAAGGCGATCGAAATTCCCAGCAAAATAAATTACGAAGCAACCAAATACAATCCCGAAAACATCAGGAAGCGGAACAAACCCAGAGGTGAAAATATAACACGAAACAATCGGAGCGCTACAGAGTATTTTATGAACTAAATCCAATGAAATTCAGATTCTACTCCGGATTCACTAACCAAGCCAATGTCCAAATCGAACAAGGACTTCGTTTCACTGACACTGTTGTTTCCTCCAATATGGCCGGCATTATTAGCAGCAAAGGCTTCTCTCTTCGCCCGCTGGAAGTCTTCAAGCTCACAAGACTCAACAACAAAACCCGTCCCCTCGGATGACTTAACTATGACATCTACTGCCCTTTGGGCAGTCAAAGCTGAGTCCAATTGGACCCAGGCTGTCATAGTCAAACGACCCGTGCTATGAGACTCATCAGGTAAGCAGATCATATCTACTACATTGATATCCTGAAAGAACTTTAGTGCCACATCTTTAGGGGTCACTGCAGGGGGAAGACCACGAATTGTAATGCAGTTCGACTGCGTCGCACCACCGTTAAATCCTGAGACACAAATATATGAAAAAAGATACATGAGAATCCCAACCTACATAACCATTTAACCCCAAACTATCCAAATCAGATGGGGATAAGGGGAATATCGTTATTATTTTCAGAATAGGGGGCTGGACAGGGACATGTTATTTTGTATGACAGAGAAAGTGGCATTACGGCTGGTTCTCGGACGTTCACCACGATTTTCAGAGGGTCGATCCCGGTCTCCTCGGTGATCACGGCTGTCACGTTCCCGTTCGCGATCTCGTTGTTCCTTCTCCCTTTCCTGGGCCCGTTTATTTGCCTTGTACTCATTCTCCCAAGCCTCAAGGCTCACGCCCTCAATTTTAATTGTATTTCCTCGTAATTTTTGGCCATTTTGTCTCATTAAGCGGGGGAAATCAGTAGGGGATTCTAATTTCAAATACGCTAGACCTTTGTCGTAGTTTCTCACTACTCCCTCCCCGCCACCTTGAACATCCACACGGATGAATTCCCGTATCTGCAAAGTCATCATCACCACCTCAAGTCAGTCATCAGATCATCATATTCAGGAGCCATATCATGCCACACGCAATAGAAAGGGTAGCCAGTCGTCGTCTTAGAGGAGATAAATATCGCCCCATCTCATTCATCGATAGTGTCATTATTTCATGACCGAAGCTCTTACAATCTTAGGCTAATGCAACAGCGGCAGCAAGACACATTTAATCCACCGAGAACAGTAACACAAACTCGTACGAGTTCCCATCCACCAACATTGCGTTTACTGCCCCTCACTGTGCTTTGTACATTTTTACGTGCCTGCCGTCATTACGACATAACTGAACCCAAAGCAGTGATAGTGTAGCAATACATCTCACATTTATGTTTTAGAGAAACCCTGGAAAAGCATATAACTGCATACGCAAGGAACTTGAATTACCTCTCTGAAGGAAGTGTCCTTTGACAAGCCAGACAATCTAGCACAAGGATAGGTCTCATCAGTAATAGTGACAATAAGATTTTCGAGAACAGAATCCTTCCTTTCGCTATTCTGTTTATCCGGACTGGCATCACTTCTTCGTCTCTCATCTCGGCCCCTCTCTCTGTCACGACTAGATGCACGGCGGCTTCGAGGACGTTCTCGGTCTCTGCTCCTGCTGCGCGATTTTGACCGCCGACCACGACGTCTTTCTCGACTTCGTTCTCTACTCCTTGACCTGCGACGACTTCGATCCCTACATTTAATAGACGCGAGATCAACCAATAGAATGGAGCCCATGATGGAGAAATATGTGCAATGAATATGGATGCCTAGCAACAACTCACCTCCCGTCTTTTCTGTCTCTTGAGCTGGATGAACTCCGACGTGCCCGGTCGGGTACTTCCCTTTCTCTTCCACGTGTGTCTCTGTCTCCTCTAGGACTGAATGCAGCACTAGCATCCCTATCTCTGAAGACTACGGCATTATTAGGGCCAGGTTTTCCGAAAGGTCCACCAGCTGGTACTCGGTCACTTCCGAGCCTCCGATCTCCGCGACCCATTCCCATGACATTGTTGGTTTGTTGAAGGTTTGAATTAAAAGGTGTTCTGGGCTGATTCCCACCTATGGCTCCCGCTCCCATTCCAACTACTCCAGCGCCCAACATATTGGCATTCATACCGCCGTATGCTTGTGAAGCTTGTCCCATACCATACGCATTCATGAGTCCACTTGCCTGACCAGGTAGGCTACTAACCATTGGCATTCTGCTACCCGTTGCCATTCCGAATTGACCTGGGCCCATGCTGGTCCCAGACATGGATGCAAGGGAAGCTCCAGACAACCCTGCCATACTTGGGTTCGTAGAAGCGGTAGCACCAATCATTGTGCTCGCAGATAAAGCTGTATTGGATAAACTGCCCGGGAATCCTACAGGAATGTTGCCACTACCAGCAAGTCCAGTTTGAGGGAGTATGAAGGGATTCTGTGTTGATGCCTGCGTCATAGAGTTCAAAGCTCTCTGACCGGATAATCCTGCGGCAGGTGTGGCTACAGTAGAATTGCCGCCAGCACCGCCACTTACATGTTGACCGAACATTCCGGCGAAGCTTGTTGGATCTGTCTGACCACCCATCATGGAGGAGAAACTATTTTGACCTACTCCCAAAGTACTAGCACCGAGTCCATGGTACGAGACTCCTGCACTTGATGTTGTAGTACTGGTTGCTCCGGGAAAGCCTAAACCTAAATTAGGTACGACTGAGTTCGCAACTGATGGCAGCTGCGACAGTGAAAGTGAACTTTGTGATGCCATTCCTCCAGCGGTAGGACCCGAAGCCTGAGACGATGGTAAGGGTGACGACACATTGTCTGCTGGGGAGTTCCCTCCTGACGGAATCAGTCCCAATGCTTGCTGTCGTGCTTGTTCAATCACCTGTTTGACATGACCAAAAACATCTTATGGGAACCACTCAAGATATCAAACCCACTGCAATAAGAGCCGAGGAGTAAGTAACTAGGATTTTTTGTTGTTGTTCTCTTTTATGATTTAATGTCGTCGTGTCTCAACCATATGTAGCTAGTACTTCAGCTACCTATTTAGAAGTTTTATTTTGCGGCAGATAACGTTCCCTTGAGAAAGTAGCGCTCCTGATCTGAGTTTTCTTTGTTTTTGTACTGCTGTCATGCAACAACTGTACTTGGTGTATGATCCAATTCCCGTTCCAGAGCTCGCACTGTAATCTTGTTTAGCAATATGTGATCTGAACTATTTCATAAATGCATATACTGCGGTTCATGCCATTTGGATAAAATTTCTAACAGCTTCGGAACTAATAGTTACATGAAGTACTGCCAAGTGAATTAAATATCATCTCAAGTTGCACCAGCATCACGCTTTATCAGCTCCTTTTCACCGTAATAAAAGTAGCATAGTAGACGCCTCTATGTTGTGTAGAGACTTTTTGAGCTCACTGTTTTCACAGGCAAGGTAGTCCAGCATTTTTGAAAATACCATTTACATGGTGGACCTTGGCCATTCTATTCCATGAGCAATCTCCGTGGAGCTGACGTGAATAACGGGGCTTAGGACGTCCGTTTTCAGAGGCTGAACTTTCTACGACGTCAAAGCCTCAGGAATTCAGCAGCGTGTTCCTCTTATGTATTTCCTCTCCCATCTCGGAACACATACTGAATGAAGTAAAATAATTACTACAGCAACAAGCATAGCAGAACTTGGCCGTAACTTTGAGGTTCATGTGAGCAATTCCAAAATATTTTAGCATCATCGCGTGGATCAAATTTTGCAAACCAAGTCGCCCAACAGATTTCCGAGGATCGCAATAAGGGAATTGATGATGGTAATGGTGGCATACATCAAAAAATTTACGCTGCCACTGAAATCATTAACTATCACTAAGCCAGTTCAACCTGTCCCCGGTGGCAGGAATAAAATTTGACGGTCACTCTTTTGCAGCATCGGTGGCGACTGACGAGACAGTTTTGGCGTCATGGTGTCAAAACCCTGTCGGCTATCCGGAAGCATTCATGTCCTTCAATCCCATGCTTGACTGTCTACGTAACCAAGTGACATTTGTCGTACACATAATGATAGCAAAATGCCTATGAGGCGATTGTGGCGAGAGTAATAACAAGTATGATCCATCAGCCTTCAGGTGTTATAGAAAGTGGAAAGAAATTAACCAGGGCTAAGGCAGCAGTAAGAATTGAGGCTCATATTTTCTGTTTGAATTTGTCATTCCAAGAGTAAAAAAATAAGAGCTCCTTGAAGTAGTCACACTCAGCTGGTGGCGGATCAAACCTACAATACAGAGTATGCTGGTGATCACCTCAAGCGTTTGTATCCGAATACAAAGAACCTGATGAACCGCAAAGACATGATTTAATTCGTTCCGATTCAGTCCTTCAAACGCTGAATTTTCTCATCATTGTAATGTGGACCTCTGTAATGACTT
Organism: Bourletiella hortensis; assembly: GCA_034694225.1. Lineage (NCBI taxonomy): Eukaryota > Metazoa > Arthropoda > Collembola > Symphypleona > Bourletiellidae > Bourletiella > Bourletiella hortensis. The sequence goes on along the minus strand of JAQFYD010000145.1, from coordinate 11,986 downwards.
GCGAAACGCATATCGCATCATGTTCAGCTTTATACTCGTCTCTAGGACTGATTTTGCAGAATCGGTCATGTTACTGTGAGCGAATACTGAATAGAAATTTTGGGTAAAAATGTTGTCACACGGTATCCGGAAGAATATTACGCAGCTCCATGGCAGCAATATGAACATCACGCTGATAAGAACAGAAGATAGCATAAAGAAGACAAACCATTACCGCTCTGCTGCAATTCAGCTGACCGAAGGGCAAAGTAGCAAGTAGACAAGCAACATCAAAAGAGTTTTCTCTGAAAGTCAGGTAACATTGTTTGACCGTCCATTGACGTTAAAATCGCGTAATTAATTTTCTATACGTATGCAATTTTTCCCACTCACTGCAGCAGTGTTGGTCATTAAGATGATTAATTTGCGCACAGTTGGAATACTACTGATGCAGAGTAAAATGCGAACTAGTAGTAGAACCGGCTCCGGAATCGGCCACTTACCCAATAGTTACAATCATAATCATAACGCTATGGCACTGTCACATAAATATGGACTGGAAAACTCAGACCGGGGACAATAATTACCACTGCTTGGGAAACATTATCTGTAGGTCAGCTACATGGCAATCGTTAATATCAATCAGATACGGGAGATGCTGGGAATCTGTTTTTTTTTTGTTGGCATAACTGGCCGGCCGACGGGGGAGGCGACAATCAAGGGAAGGCCGGACAGATTTGTGCTGAGGCTATTAGTTTGGTCAGTGTGCTCATAAAATCAACTGGAGGCACAATGACAAGAGGCCATTAATTATATCAATCAATACTTCACCATTATGAGCTACATTTGTAAATAATGGAAAAAGTAGGAAGGTATATAGGAAGTTAATAAAAATGAATGTTATGAACCTTGTACATCTCGTTGCGTGAGCTGAGTAAAAGTTTGACCGGTGAGTCCTTAAGACAAGAACCCGTCAGCTGCATTCCTTGACGAGCATCTTCATCCGTGCTGAAAGCAATAAATGCATCACCTTCGGCTCCTCCGACGATATGAACCCCACCGTCCGGGATGGACAAGCCACGGAAGAAGTTTCGAATATCAATCGAATTTGCAGACAGTGGCAAATTCTGAAGTCTAATTATCACGCTCATTTTGTATGTTGTCTGTGTAAATCTGTCGGATTTCTACAGATATACGTCGCAGCAAGGCGACAAACTGTTTTTGCTGTATTTATAGCTAAAAATTGATGATGAATGGGGTCTATCAAAAATGATTTCGCTGTCTTCTCTCTTCAGTCGGTGATCTTCTTCTTGAAAGCCTTCTTCATCGAGATAAATAATTAATCTTCTCCTCTTCCGCTTCGACTTGATTACTTCTTTAAAAATCTCTTTCCTCTTTCTCGCTATTAAAACAAGTTTTTGTCCTTCCTTTCGACTGACTCTGTAGTTCGCACGTAATATTTTTTATTCTGTTTTACGAAAACTGAGGATCACTTTCGCAACAACTGATTTCTGACGGTCTGCAGCTTCGCTTTTTTCCCCCGGCTTTGTGTGAAATCCAAATTTATTGAACTCCGTTAGACCATTAATATTATCAGAAAATATATACATGGAACAAAACAACATGAGGTAGTCAATATGTAGTAGTATGAGGCATATATACGGCCTGCGATGTCTTTACAAACGGATGATGACGCTGAATCAATCAATCAATCAAACAACCAAATTAAGTGACAAACATGAAGACAAAGAAAGTTAGAGAAGAATTACGTGATCAATGTAATCCTTATTAACAAAGCTCCTATTAGTTTTTTTTGTGTCTACGAAAACAAGTCCTTCAAATTTCTTGTTCTCTGCTCCTTTTCTTTTTGATTCCTATATCATAGATAGATGTGTACTCTGTTCATATTATTGTCATACTAGACAACATTTTCTTTCTTCTTTTCTCCTTCCCTTAACACGAACAACAACAACAGCAAGACTAATACAAAGTAGAGATAATAAATTTTGTTTGCATACGAGACGCAGAACTAGTTTCTATAAATTGATGTTCTCCACAAGGGTTCCGCTAAAACACGATGAATGGCGACGATGAGTTTGAGGCGAGGCAAAATACTTTGAAATGTATCGTCGTCCTTTTCAAAATTTTAATTGCTCACTTTAAACAATAAAAAATCCCGTGAAATAAACTTCACAAACAACTCCCAGACGACTCAACTCTCACACCTCGTAATGCTATGTAATTGAGGGTCGAGAAACGACAACAACGTCACACTTGGGCCGCACAGTCAATATGGCGTTGTAGCCACTGAGCATGCGCTGCTTGAAAATGGCGCCAAATTCACCCCCATGTTCTCATTTACATTGACGCATGACGCATCTGCAAAATTTTTGCGAAAACTCTTTGACCGTTTTATTTATTGGCATTGCAAGGTGGTCGGCGTGGGGCACGAGACAGGTCAGTGCTTGTTTCAGTAATTCTATTAATTGCACGAAAATGTCAGTGGTAATTAGCCTCATTGCTCAAGCAGCTAGGTCAATGATCATTATTGGAGTAACTGCAAGTGTTTTCAGGTCCCTTCATGTTCCAAGCTTAAAACTTATTTAATTTTCTTGTAATACCACAGGACGGCATGACACAAGGATTTCATGTACTCAAGCTTCGAAGTTTTAATTGTCTATTACATGATCTGAGGCTGGTAACGGTAAGTGAAGACATTTTTGCTGCTGGCGTCGGCGTGAGCACTATGGGAATTTTGTTGTTGATTACGTGATCCTTTTTGAACGTTTTTGTAACCAGAGCAACATCCGGTTTTACTCACGGTTTAAACCTATAGTGAATCCACCTCCGTTTCTGAAACGACCCGATAGCAGCGGTAATAGTGCGAATACAGTCGGTGTAGCAGCGGAAATATTTTCTTCGAAAAACATGGCTTGCAGAGAACCGGTTAAAGATGCCATTATCTGGGTTGATTGTGAGGTACAGTGAATTTAAGAGTGAGTCATAGTTAAATAGATGCAAATCGAGGAGCATAAACAGCGCTATTTTCTTAATTCCAGATGTCGGGGCTAGACATATCGAAGGATACAATAATGGAAATCGCATGCATAATTACGGGGCCGAAATTAGATGTAGTTGCTTGTTTGCCGTCTATGATTATTAAAACTCCTGATAGTATATTGGATTCTATGGGAGCTTGGTGTTTGCAGCATCATGGAGAGGTAAGTTGTTACTGTTGGAGGTGCTAGTCAGCATATGAATTATAAAGTTATGTATTAAACAGCACTGTATGGTTGTTTTGTAGAGCGGACTAACGGAAGGCTGCCGCAAGAGTAATATTACCATGGAGCATGCGGATGAACAGCTCTTGGATTTTGTATCAAAATATACAGAGCCGGGTGAGTAGTAGAAATACATACCTTTGGCGGATTGGAGTGTAGCTACGAGAGATAATAAAAGGAATTTTATGTTGCAGGAACATGTCCCATGGCTGGAAATTCTATATACATGGATCGGATGTTCATCAGCAAATATTTGCCTAAATTTCATAGTCACTTCCATTACCGTAATGTAGATGTGAGTTCCATCAAAGAAGTTGTCAAAAGATGGTTTCCAGAGGAATACCACGCTGCCCCGAAGAAACGATTTGAACATCGTACTCTAGCAGATATTGAGGATAGTATCGAGGAGCTAAAATATTATCGATCAGCTGTGTTTAAATCTCCGGTAGATAACAATGACAATTCTGATAATTGATGCTGAAATCCTCAGCTGAGCTTTTATCTTTTTTTTTGTACGTGCGTAAGTCTAATCCAGTTAAGAATTTTTGAAACCTTTAATGGAAAGGTGCAAGACGTAGAGGATAATTATGGTTTCACTTTCGAAATCTTGGATATTTTGCTGCTATTATCTTGTTAAGCAGTGAATATAGTTCTTGTTTTTATGAAACTCATGTAATGTAATAAACAACAGACTGTTGCACGCACGAGTTCACATATTCGCAGCACCTCATTTTATTCTGAATGGCTGTTGGACATTGCTTTGTGAGTGAACCGACCGCTGTGTGAAGGCTGAGAAGTTAGCTGGGATAGCTATAGCAACGATGCGCCCAAAATAAATAACAAAAGTGTGCCAGTTAATGCCCTGATCTTCGCCGGTCAATTTCACATGGCTGCGATTAAATAATTGTAAAACGCAGGCTGATAATAATTGTAAGAGCTTTACTTAGAATTTGTAGCACAAGTTGACACAACTCTCTTGCAAGGTTAACATTGGAGACAAATAGAAAAGAAATCTTGCCACTTGGTTTGTACACTTCGAAGTAGATGTTGTACAATTGAAAGAACCTTCAGTAGTCACGATAAATCCTCTCGCTCACGCTGCTGACTAAAGTTTATTTGTAGGACAGGTGTGGCATTCAGCAAAGAGGCTGTTAAAATTCGTGCTATAACCAACATTGCTTCGAATCAATTCTTAAATCCCAGACATTCAGTGACTCTTAGCTTGCATACACAAGATTTTACTTATAACTGAAAAGGGACTGCAGCAATGTGCAACAATTCTAAGCACAACTACCACAAATAGACTAAATTCATAACATTTTGTTCTTCATGAAATTTACATGGAATTATTACAAATCACAATTATTGGCATCCTTTTTGGAGTGTCCTTTGCATTCGCAACAATCTTCAGGTAACTATTAAACATAACGTTGTATACGACGCAATACGAAAGATCGAAATTATCTTAACTTAATGACTAAAAATTCCTGACGAAATTCTTCCACGACTCCGTCAATAATCATTTTCAAGGCATCAACAAACTATCTCGTATGCTTATATTCAATCTCTGCATGACTGCTCCTACAACTGAAGAGCTTGAAGACAGGACGTAGAATAAAATACTGAAAGCAACAGCAAACAAAAGCGTAGGGTATAACATGTTCTCAATCCTGTCTTGAACTGTTTTCCCGGGATCCATAGGGCTAACCGATATAACTGTACACCGTACAGTATTTCTGGTATTTTACAATCGCCCATTCACACAAAGCAAAAAGCGTCCAGTGTCAATTTTTTGTAAACTCATCCTGACAAGGATTGCAAGATTTAACAAACCAACCAACTAATTTTTCGGACCCGGGTTAAGAATTTCTGTGTAATACTAACCAGCCAACGTCACGCTGTGTACAGCGGCAGGATGTTTCAACATTAGTATAAATTTTTGTTTTTGTGCTATTATTTTGTACGCAACTGACTTAACAATATGGTTTTCTACACACTACTAAGCGAGGTCATCAGTACCGTAGTTTTTGTAAACTTGTTCATGAAATTGAGTAATACGAGTCTAAATAGAGCAAAATATCAACCAGACTGGATTCTAAGCATTCTTTGTTCGATTTCTGTACGTCAACAAGCATTCATCATTTACATAAGTAATATTATTGAAGTTATCTGTTATTTACAAAACCTCTAAGAAATACTGGTGCTGAAAAAGCAGTTATCCTGTTACCCTTTCATTGATGCAAAGCGACATTGAGCTCACTGTAATGCATTAATGCACGTGAAAGTTTAATGGTGGTGATAAATTAACTTCAGTCAAACCGACTTCGTTCAGTGCGATAGTGATCAGAAAATTAAAGCGATAGAAACAAGCAAAATTATAAGTCGTTGAATGCGTTCCCTTTCCTCAAATTCGTCTGAAACGAGGAGCTAATAATAATGATAAGTCTCACTTAACAAAAAAGCCGTCGTTGTGGTTCAGAACAACGGTAAAAACTGCAGTGCATTTTTAGCTAAAATATACGACGTAAAAAACAAAGCTTCGTTTTCCTGATTCACGCTGCTAGTAGTGTCTTTATCTGTTTAGGCGTTGTGTCATCATTTAGATGCTTCGTGGTATATCTGCAAGTAATAATTATCGTTAAATTCCAGCTTCAAAAAATATATGTAATGTTCAGCACTTCATGAAAATTGAAATTACCTCAAAGCATTTAAAAGCCCTTCAGAACGTGATGTAGGTTGATCCTTGAGCACACGCACACATCCTTTAACCTAAGGGGCATTATACAGAATGGTAAAATCTACTAGTTTCATATCCCATTAATTTAATTTTATCGTGACTTACATCGACATCTGCAGCTTTGACGAAAGCTCCTACCGGGTGAACATGGTCATAAAGAATAACAAGCCCTACCATGACCCTCAAAACGAATGACTGAGTTTCTTCACGACGATAGCGCTGAATTAGACCTAAACGTAAAACAGCCAAAATCAGCTTCATTCCAATACCTGAAGATATGTGCAACAGCAACCGAAACCTTACCCGGCGTTTCCAGCATTTTTTGGCAAACCTGAGCCATCGTTCCCAGAGTTTCTGTCACCTGATGAACATCGACCTCCTTATGCTCCGACACGAACCGTGATGTGGCTTCACTTAGCACTCGCAGCATTGGTGTTGCCTGAGCGTAAAACAGTGACATGCAGTTAGCTAATTCTGAAGTCACGGGCATGTCTTCTGAAGGGCTGAGCAAGGGATTTTGACCGCTCGGACTAGTAGGAGAATCATCTAATCTGTGCCTAGACAGCGCACGGCGGTAATAGCTCAAATCATTTTGAATCGCCGGGGTTGTCATCTGGAAATTTAAATTTGATGGCTGGTAAAGTATTTTTTCGCCTGAAATAGCACAATAAGGTAGAGCATGTTTACCTTGTACTCATCAAATTTCAGCGTAAATTCCAAGATCTCCGCAAACTGTTTCACTAATGCTTGTTGATTTTCCAGGTGCTGCGTAGGTGTCATCGGCCCCGCACACAATTCCATCAGAATTTTTGGAACCAATTTTTCTGTACATCAAAATTCATTCATTGCGGCTAATTTATCATATTGTTTTCATTATTTTCTTCTTTCACATTCTAACTATACAGTGCTTACCGAGCTCTTTAGAAAACAAGAAAAATTCTTTCAAGCGGGATACAAGAGGTAGTACTGCTTCCCAAGCCTGTTTCTCGCTGTCTGAATCAGGGGCTCCAATCGCCTTCCTGATTTCTTGTGAAGCGCCTTTATACTCCTGCAATTCCTGCAAAATTCGATGCGCCCTTTCTAATACGACCTGCGCCTCATCGTAAACTTCCTTCTCCGCCTCTGTTGGCTGAGCATCTGCAATGAAACCATAAAAATAATAATTAATCCCATCTTCTTCTAGAATTCAAGCACAAATAATTTCTCCTGTCGAGACTTACTTTCAAAGTCGAGAAACACATCGTATTTCTGAGGTGAACAGCAGTCATCTCTTGACAAAAGCCTAAGCAAGTTTCCCATTCTGTGTCGGCACCGAATCACCAAGTATCCGTAATAATTAGCACAACAAGCACTCCTTCAAACGGTGACTTTCACCCAGAAAACCACACGGTCTCAATAATTATCAACAAGTTTGTATTATTGCTTCCTTGGTCTCAGTGTGATGTATTTTTACAATGAAAATGGCACAGTCTGCTGCAACGCTCATTCACAACTTCTTTCCTTCCTGCAAATAATCACAAAAGACACGCACTCTTAAACACGATTAAATATTTCATACGAAAACTGACCAGAACAGATATGCTATTTGACGCAAGAACATTTCCACTAAAAAATAAATATCTTTCCTCATTTTCCCTCATGACACTATAAAGTTAATACCCACGCACTTGAACTATAAGCTTCCCATTCTCAAGATTAATAATGATAGATACTAATCCTTTCCCTAACATGGCAAGAAGTGTACACATTCAATCAGAAGCCACACTAAAGCTTACCTTTGACTTATTATTATTACTGACACCTCAACTTTATGAACTGAGGACTAAAAATCACATTTACTTAACGGAGTCTTCAGTCACATGCAAGGAACCCCTCCTAATGATCTCCAAGGGATTATTACAGTTAGCTACTACTATACTATACAGTTTACACTACTGACTGTCAATTTGTACGCAACTGCCATTATAATAGTTGACTCTACAACATAGTTTCCTTCCCATCCGCCTCCTACCACTCCTCATGCATTATGGATAGCCTTCTTCAGCTCCTATGACGGTTACTGAAACCACTGAATAGAAATTAACTTTTGGTGTACAATACTGTCATCGTTGGTCATTGGAATTACCCTCCATACACAGATATATGTAAGACAATGACTTTGTTAAAGCACTGAAATTTTAGTAGTCCTATTATGGCTCCTCTAGTCCCACGAATCTAGTTCATAGCAAGAAAGAGGAAGTCTAGGACACATCTTGGCCATTAAAAGAAAGCTTATTAAAGCACTGTCCCACACATAATAAAAACTGTGATAATAACAATAATACTACTGCACAACAACACTATATAACCAGTCACACTGGAAGCTCTTCTTGTTGTTCCTTCATTATTCCTTCCTCCGATAAATATTTTTCTTCTCTTTCATATATTATACATAATACAAATTATCCCACAGAACAACTTCCTATAATTATATACACATCAAATTTTCCTAGAGTGCATAACTAATACTACCGCTTTTGTCGTAGGTTGTTCGTTCTCTCCCAAACTAAAATAGCTACGTATTTGCCAGCGTATAACCCATTAAAATACAAGTAAATAACATTAGCTCGTCACACAATGAACTACATTACATACTCTTTCCAAACTTGGTCCATCCAAACACCCGTGAAAAATTGTTTCCTAATATTTTATGGACTATACATGAATCGTCATTCATTTAAGCCATGCAAGAAATACCTTTCTACTCATTTAACTGAAAACACCTCATGCTCCACATTCCAGTCCAACTTCTTTCAGAAAGTGCCGTTAGCAACGTATAACATAATAGGAAATTAATTCAGCACACACATACGCAAATTGAAAAAACGTTACGATGCGTAACTTACGATTCGTAAGTTACGAATAAAATACTTTTAAAAACTTCTGCCTCCGGATCATTTCAGTCAGTGTTTCACAACCACAACAACAAAGTCCAACTCGATCCAACAATTAACTTTTCAGAATAGCCTTAATTCCACCATGTAAACCACTCCTATATTAAACGTATAAACAACGTATAAATCGTAACAACAACTGCATTTAAGCATTAAAGTATCCAAAATGACATCATTTTCTTCGTGCTATTGACCCAGTGAAAATATACATGACGAATGTATATAAAAACAGAGAATCTTAAAACTTACCGCTCACTATTATTCACTCTTGTAAAAAATTATTTACATTAGAAATTCAGCAGTTGTTTCTGCGTACGGAATGAAAATTTGCTTACAATATTTAACATAAGACTAAGCTGACTAATAATTCCTTCCTTCCGTAAACAATGCGTTGAAATTTAATTTTTTTCTGGCCGATCAGCAGCAACAACATAAGCGTCAGGCAGGCTGCAGTGCGGAAGTGCGGGAGGAGACTTGATGTCTCGCATGCGATCAACGCACCGTCTTCAGTCCAGTCCTCAGTTTTTTTACGCCAAAAGTCAAACCTTGACAGTTGCCTCCAACTGCTGTATTAGCTAACGTGAACGTGAACTGAACCCACAGCAATTGTTACTGATCAAATCTTGCCTGATGTTCCCATTTTTTAAATATATTTTAATACCATTTTTGCCATGTATCCCTAATGGGTGACAGCCTCTATGTTTTTGCAGTTATCCATCCAGCCAAGCATATTATTAATGATATCCATAAAAGGATTGGTTTGCTCATCATCTGTCAAAAAACTGATGCGTCACGGTGTATAGCTCTTTAATGAGCCGATAAGAAACGGAAACTGACATCATAATAGATTCATATTTTAAAATGTATACATATTTATTTTGCACTTAATAATAATCATCTGCAAATGGTAGTGGTGGTCAACCCATTTTTGGATGGAGTCACAGTCTGTTGCATGCATTTGGTATATAGAACCTCGTACGAGGTTACAGTAGACAGACTCAGTTCGCAGAAACAGAAACTTGCAGGCTTAAAATGGGCTTTCGTATAGAGTCTGATAGAGCGCGCTAGAATATCAGAATTCTCTTACAGACTTGGTGTTAAAGTAGGTGGAAATCGTGGAAATGTGAGGAGGAAAAAATAGCGAGATATTTTGGGTATTTTAGAGCTTTAGATAGTTAGGCGATCATGTAGACGATAGAATCATGGATACTATAAAAGTGACATGAAATTGAGTGATTCAAGTTCAGCTATAGAAGATTTGTAATGATTTCTGGTTTATTTCTGGAAAACGTGAATGTCCTATTCTTCCTTCGTACACATGTCTACGACGTCTACGACAAGTTCCTCATTTGGGGATTCACGAACGATGAACGACGTGTCGTTATGGTTACAATAGTAATTCCACTGATTTCAATACATCAACAATAAAAAGTTGGAGGGAAGCTGAACATACATAGCTAGAGCTCTGTTAGACCTCTTGAGACCTGATTGAGCCAATTAAAAAAACTTTTTCGTACTTGCGTCATCACAAGGCTCATACAACTCATACAACAAGTTGTATGAGCCTTGCATCATCACAGGTATAATCACATGGGAGCAGTTCTTCTGAGCATTAGCATTCATACTCGAATTGTACTTGAACTCTTGCATTGCTCCATTTTCATAATAATTACAGCTTTTGTAAAATGAGTTCTACCCCTTGAAAGATTTCACAGTTGTCACAGAAACGACGGATTTATCAAGTCGATATTATGAAAAATACGAAAAACCCACCTGCGGTAAAGTAGCTGTGTTTTCCTGTAATGCCCTACATAAAAGGTAATCTTGTAAACGAAGTTATGTAAAAAAAATATACAAAGGTACTACCTGGAAAACCTGTTTCTCACCGAAGTATTTCATAGGCATTCTTAGAAATAAGTTTTAGCCGTAGACACAAACTAAAAACTATTTTTAGTATAAACATTATGCAAAATATGAATTCGCTACATTTTTTTTATCCGCTCCCTCTTGTTAATATGGCAAGACATACAGGGTTTCTAGTAGCAGCATAGTAGCTATTAGTTCCTTTCTGAAGGCGAACTTGAGTAAAACTTAAAGAAATACAAGAGCTTCGCAAAAGCAGCATTTTTCTTTGACTGATTCCAAGAGACTTGGATGGTTCTGTGGAACAAGTTAGAGCTTGTTCTTACGTTAGTAGTGCTTTTTGTAGTTGAATGTTGTTTTTCTTTCTTTGTATGTGCAATTCAGCATAATAGCCGAGGGTCATAACTATCTTGTAGAAGAAGACGAAGAAGAAGGTATATAATTGGGAGCAGAAAATATGCCACAGGTTTATAATAATGTTCTGTCCCGACCGCAGTTGTATAGCAGAAGGTGCAGTAAGGGAAGCACCAGGAAAGAATATCAGTAGCAGCAGATGATTTTCCTGTATTTTCCCTTCTCTATTATAGGATTGTATTGTAAATGGCCAAAGGTTGCCAGTTAGGATCAAGCTGACGAGATTATCGGAGTGAATCCTCACTAATGCAGCACCCAAATCCTCGACTCCATTAATAATAAAAGAAAACATTCTCCCTCTCTAGTTCCATACATAGCGATAAAAGCAGAGCTTTCCCAACAGATTCCATTAAAGCTCTTATTATTCTTTCTGTTGTATTTCCTTCCCTTGCGTATCCCTTTCTGTTCAGTGACAGATTATCTCCATGTGGAAAACTTAAAAATATCATCGCTATAGCACGTATCATACTACATTCACTTCTTGCCAACTTGGTGACTTGGTGGAAAACATCATTGATTCTTTCGAAAAAAATATGAATTCATAAGAATTCAAAGAACTACAGTTCCAACTCTGAAGATAACTGCTGTGTCTTCAACAGACTGTCGTGTACATAATGAGCTATGGCTACATGTTCATACTTCTATCACAGAGTCAAGTCATTCACATGTTTGAATAGCTTCTAATCGTCTTGGGATATGAAAGCTGTCACTATTGCTTATGTAAATCATATGTGCTCATCAAATTCTTTACCTTCGGCAGATAATGTTTACGACAGCAG
>JAQFYD010000144.1:0-27399 GCA_034694225.1 Bourletiella hortensis | reverse complement strand
TAACTTGAATTTATTTCTTTCTCGCCGGTTCGTTCATTCTTTCTTACTTGGTTCCGTGAGCATAGTATATCATGTAAGCACATGGGTTTTCACCGAATACAGTGGTTATTTGCTTATGCCTGCCGACTACTGGTTTTTGACGCCTTTCAAACTCATGATGATCATTTTGGGTTGGTTCCTCCGACGAGGTGGTTACATGAAAAACAAAATATATGCACGTATGTTGATACGTGTCAAGATGGGAAGTGTGTTTGGATAGATGAGCAATGTGGATGTTGTTCATATGGACAGAAAAGATGAAGAGGGATGGAAAAAAGGTGAAAAAATACCTTTGTGCTTTACAAGTTTAATCTGACAACTGAAAACGGAGGGGGTATTGTTAGAATGTCCAATTATTATCATTATAGTCTTTGTCGCCTAGTGTCAAGGGTCCTTGTCATTATTGTTATTCAATGTTACATTTACCGTGCAAGGATCAAAAAGAAATGAACAAAATAATCCTGTAATTCCCTTCAAATCCTCTTGTATGCTCAACGGGTCTTTTTGTTGCTAAGTGAGCTTTGTATTAAGTCTACAAGTGTCAACTGTGCGTGTCCCTTTTCACCTCCTCTTCCCACTTTGTACATAGTACTTGTTCCTTATTCACATGATCATAATAATGATTTGGATAGGCTCAGGATTTTCCGGCTATTTCATCTACCTCCTGTCTAACTCAAATACATAATGTTGGGCAGCACCCTTCTTGCGCATTTTGTCGCCCTTCACTCTCAGACAGGCAGTCGCATTTATTTGTTCATGCGGTGAAAGGGAAAGACAAAGGAATACTAGCATAATAGCGTCTTTTTGAACAACCAGTAGCCCCCAGACGCAATGTGCTCCTCTGCTCTTTTTACCTTAATAGGCTCCTGTCCTGTCTATGCAAATGCTCTATAATCTGCTGGCTGTTACACATTGCGAAGCTCGTAAGTGTAAAGATGAGTGATCCTCATCATTCACAGAAGGAACACCTTGAAATTTGAAAACAATGTTCGTCTTGGAAAAAACTTGGACTGTAGGTACCAGAAAAGGGGAAGCTTGCTGCAGTAAACTTCAACGTGTATGTACTACAGCAAAATCTTGATTTCAGTTTTAAGAAGGAAGTGTTCCAGCAAAATTTTCGAAGCCTGGGGTATGCATAACATTTACTGTGGAACAAGAATTATTGATCAGTCATCAGTCGGTCAATCATTATCAGGAACAGAGAAATAGCTAAGGGAGGTTGATTCATTTATTGCTTGATTATTGTTGCGACAGCTATCTCTAAACCGTTTTCGTGGTGAAAGTCGACTGACTTAAAGAGATAGCATGGGACGGGACTACGCTTCGCGAATGAAAGCATGGCAAACAAGTACGTACCCAGTCGCTTCATACATTGTACCAAGGCTTATAAAACAGTTTTATGAGCCTTGCATTGTACAAAGATTTTGTTCGTGTTCGTAAGCATTGTTTACAACACTAGCCATATTCAAATCAGATGCACAGCTTCATTAGCAAGTTGCACTATCTTTGGCTTTCTTTTATTCCCCAAGCGAATTCTACTGACTGCACAGGCAAATCATTAAATTGAGTAATATCTTAATGATTAGGATGATGATGATGGAGAACTTCTAGCTTCACGACGGAGGAGAAAATGGACTTCCATGACGACTTGAATGGAGGCAGTAATAGTAGAGCAGAGCGTTATATCTTTATTTTTCCATGCGAGTTGGCTAACTACGAAGATGATACTGCTACCGTTTGAGGGAATTCACCTGAAGCAAGAACTTCTTATGATTCATTGAACAGGAAAATCAAATAAAAGTATTTTGCCGAAAGAAAAGAATTCCTAAAAGCCTTGTCTTCACTTGCGGCTCCGACGGAGAAAACAGTTCAAATTAATATAAAGAAGCACGGAAAAAAATAAACATGTAGCTTAATTTTCCAGTGGTTGCATACTTACTGGTTGGACAAAACGAAATATCATTTAATGAGAGAGGAAACACAGACATTACTTAACGAAAGTTCATAATAATTTAAAATCAGTAAATCACATCAGACAAAAAATGCATAGCAAGACCATAGCATACTTGCGGTCAATATTACAAAATAGTTGGAATCAATAATAATTAATTTCAGAAATAAAAATAAGATGAAATCATTATTTCATTTCGTTTTCAAAGTGAGCCCAAGCTTCGTTCAGCTCGACAAATATCAACTTGGCTAGTTCCTCTACGGGCTCTCCACGTTGCTACAATCCGAAAAAATAATTAAGCTATGATCTTGAAGGAAATAGTCAAGGTTAATGAATTGCAGAAACTTACTTTATCTGGATGGATAGCTAAGCAAGCCTTCCGGTACATTTTCTTTACATCGTTTGGTTCTACCATGTGAGCCATACTGGCAGGCTTCCAGGAGCAGCCTTCCCAAACAACTGTATGTAGCGTAGACAATAGGGCTCGGATGTTCTTTCGCTTGCCTTCGACCCAGTCAGCGACCTACGTTTATCAAACAATGATGATCGAATAACAGTAATGAAAAGGAAGAAAACGTGTATGCGATCACACTTACCTTCAACTCTTCTGGTGTTTTTGTCTGTGCTAATTCTTGACGTCTCATTTCGTTGATTGTCCTTGCACTCATGGGAGCAGTAGTACCTCCAGTGAAGCCTTGTTCATTCAGTAACTCACCAAAAGCAGCATTTAAATCCACTTTCTTATTGCCGACTTGGGGAGAGCGTTTTGAGTCTGTCGAGGAACTTCCAAATCCACTAGTACCGGCGCCAGTGGGAGTCTTGTCTTGACTAAATGTTGAGTGGTCAATAGTGTTGGTGGAGGAGATATTAGACGTGAACAGAGGAAAGCCAGCTCCTCTTCCAGCGTTGCTACCAAAGGTAGGCACCGACGGCGGAACCTTATTGCCTGACTGGATATTATTGAAGTTAGGTCCGATACCGAAATTTTTGGGCTTTTCGGCTAGTATTGCATTCCTGCCAAACTGGTTGCTAACACCTCCGGCAATGCCTGAAATGCCTGATTGCCCAACTGGAGCCTGCGCTCCACTGCCAGCTGCAGGGTCGATTAGTAGGTCACCAAAAAGGTCGTTCAAATTCGGCGTGGATTTAACCATCTCGCTCTTGTTATCAATTTTAAGTGAGCTAAGATGATTGAAACTAGAGCTTGTAGGCAACAAAGGTTTGTCTGTCGCAGGAGGCGGTACCTGATCCGAAAACAGAGAGTCGAATGGGTCCTTCTTAGCATCTACTCTCGGTCTATATTCGAGTAAATGGGCAAAATTTTACATTTCTGAGAAACAGATAGCATTAATTTATAATAGGAATTAGAACATACGCAGATGGTGTGTTCATTGGTGGTTGACTAAGTCCAAGCAAGTCTCCCAAGTAATCCACTCCTGACTGCGTCGTACTTCCAGCAGCAATCGAGCCTCCTCCAGAAGATATTAAATCTGGTGGGCTCTTGAAATCACCCAACAAATCTAGGGATTCAGCTGCCATTAAATTACGAGACTGCACTGGTGGCGACGGCTGAGCTTCTGCCACTGAGGGTTGAGGAGCGGACTCGAAGCCTCCTCCAATGAGGTCAAACGCTTGAGGTGGCGAACTTGGTTTTATCACATCTTCTCCAGTAAGTTGCTGGCGCCTTTGAGGCTCACTCGGAGGAGGAGGTACTGGCGGCTTAGGCAGAGGTGGTCTCCTCGGTGGTGGTTCTCTAGGCTGTTCCGATAACGTCGGGTGTTGAGCTGGTGGCTGTTGTTGCGACGAATAAATCCTGCTTCCACTCTCTTTTAGATTTTTGAATAAGTTTTCTGCCCCACCTTCAAAATCAAATAAACATAACTTGACTTAATCGAATTCGATTCCGCATAATTTAGTGCTTGATACAAATAGTGCTTACCACGAATAGAATGGAGAAGAGATGTTGACTGATTGTTTGGAATGATACTGAGACTAATCTGGAATTCTTCGAATGGTAGTTTGACGGGAGAGTTGTAATCGATGCCTAATGATCTCAATTCCGTAAGCACCTTTTCAAGTGACCATCGATCTCGTGGCTGAATCACAAGTAGACCCTCTGCAAAATACGCCATTCGACCATTTAGTACATACACGCATCGTTATTTCGAGTGCCTACGTTATTTTTGTTACCAATAATTTGCTGAAACGATGAGGGTTTCCGTGTATATTTGCAATTGATAATAGCCAATTTGTTCGAGTCCGAGAAAGGGTGCTCAGAATGGACTATATAGTATAAAATGCAGCCCAGTGCCCAAATATCCACACGAAAATCAATTTGCATCTCTGACCATAAGTCCAGAATTTCAGGTGGTCGATACCTTCCAAGAAGAAGCAGATAACTCGCTATCACTTCCACACTCATTTATAATAATCGTAATAAAGAATGATTTTAAAACTCACATGGGCGTCGTGAGCTGAAAAAGTTCATCTTCCAACTGATTTCTCTGTGCTGCTGTTAGCTGACTTGTATTATATCTCTTTGTAGTTGCAGAGCCGAAATCAATGAGTTTGACCATTCTGTCCCTCCCAACCATACAGTTCTCTATCTGTTAACAAAAATTCAAGATGCACCACCCTTAGTTAGCCTCCTTAACCCATGAATATTACTAAATTAACAGATCTCAGTACAATAATCATCCCTAATTTCAAAATCATGCAAAAATCCAAATCTACTTCCTATATACCTTCAAGTCCCAATGAGTGATCCCCAGATTGTGAAGATAATTAACACCACATACAATCTGTCCAAACACTGATCCCACAAGCTCTGCAGGGAGCGGTAGGCGTAAGGTAC
This sequence comes from Bourletiella hortensis, assembly GCA_034694225.1. NCBI lineage: Eukaryota > Metazoa > Arthropoda > Collembola > Symphypleona > Bourletiellidae > Bourletiella > Bourletiella hortensis. The sequence continues at coordinate 22,555 of JAQFYD010000144.1, read as the reverse complement.
TACAATACTCCATCCCAATCCAGTACACTCCGCCAATTTTGTTGTATCCATGATATTTTGCAATGTTAATGTGATTGAATTCATTCATAAACTTAATTTCACTTAAAATCTTATCTTCATTGTCGTGCTGACACGGAATTTTCTAAAATACCAAAAAAAAACAAATCCTTCAGCACCCCACCAAATAAAATCACTTCAAATGTTGATCCAGCCCTTCCACCACCCACTGACTTACCTTCACCGCTATGATCAGATTATTTTTTGCAAATTGACCACCATAAATGTAACTTGAACCACCTATAATGAATCATAAAAATAAATTGAATCAATCACAATTCATAATTACATCCACCATCATCAAACTACTGTTACAATCATTTTTTCACGCAGTGGACCGATACCAAACCTAGCAATCGTCTAACTTCGGAGCACCTGAATGGCACCATCCTTCACAAAATCCTCTTAACAAATTAGGCATTTTATTTGGAAAAATAATAATAATCATGATCAATCTACCTTCAGCTATCACTCGATGAAGTTTCACAGGTTCACCACCTAATTTAATAATTTCACAAGAGGAACTGCTACAACTGGTACTACTATTAGTACTCGTGCTGCTTGCGCCAGACGACGAGCCAATGTAACTTAATGCAGACTTGAACAAGTCAGACATTATTGTAGGTTTCTAAAAAATAAAATTTCTAAAACATAAATATATTATTCTTTTAAATTAATTTTACACCACCTCCTCCTCCTCCAACAAATACCTTTCCTCCTGAGGTGACATTTGGATCTGTTAAAGTTTCCCACTTACGCCTATGACTACTATCTCGTGACTTCCGTACTCACCATTGGGGCATGTATACAGCAAAATATGATTCCGTCGTAAAAAGCCAAAGGCTGGATGTTCTACTTGTGGCTATGAGTTCTGGCTGGCAGTATACACTCAGAATTCGAGCCTCGAGTGTAATGTTTATTTTTATAATACTAATCTGAAAACAAGTTAGTTGATGACAATGGAAGTAATTAGTACAACTAAGGGAAAGTGAGGATTGATTTTGAGGACAGAAGTAGTATTGGACAAGTTGGAAATAATTATAGATAAGAATAATACTTTTAGTTAATTGCTGGGACTGACGACAACAAGATGTCTTCTTAATAAATGGGATTTATTTAGGAAGACGAGGAATAATTTGTGGTTGTAGTGACATTGTCAAAATATGACAGGGTCAGAATGTCAAATTTTTCATTCTACACCCCGATACCAAGCTCTCCGAATGTTAGCAGCAGTGGTTGTGGTGGGTCACAGCCACCGGTTCCAACAGCAGCTACTACTGCAAACTCAGCATCCAGTATTCTCGTCCAAAATCAGATTCAGTTGAGATTTCTTAATCCTGGCGACTATGACATTGTGAAGGAATTATGTGAAGAATGGTTTCCAGTCGAATATCCAGCCAAATGGTTTGAAGCTATCACTTCGGATACGAATTTGTTTTCTTTAGCAGCAATTCTGGATGGGAAAATTATAGGTAAGTAGGTAACGGACTGAGCACGAAGTGGGGAATGAATATGGTGGTTGTATAACGAGTAATGTTTTTGTAATGATTAATGATAATAATCTTGTGATTTTGTGTTTTGTAGGCTTAATCGTTGCGGAGTTGAAAAATGGAAAAGACCTGAACAGGGAGGACAGAGATATTTTGTGCGAGTCACAGATCAAGTATTCTGCCGCGTACATCTTGAGTTTAGGAGTTGTAAATGCGAAACGGTAAGAAAAAATGATATTCCCGGGGGGAGAAAGTTGGTGTTTGATGGAGTATTTTGGGCTTTGTTATTAATGGTCTGCTATTTTATGTGTCGTTTTTTGTTTTGTAGACGCCAAGGGATTGCATCTTTATTGTTATCTAGTCTGTTAAATCACTTGTCAACACTGCAGTGTAAAGCAGTGTTTCTACATGTCCTCACTTCTAATGAGCCAGCACTTCATTTTTATGAAAAACACCATTTTCGGTAAGGGTCGCTATCAAGAGAATGTGGTGGCCATTGTGTCTTGGTGTTTTGTGAATGATTATGGTATTATTATTTTTATTGAATTATAGAGTCCATAAATTCTTGCCATACTATTATTCAATTGGTGGAAAAGCGCGAGATGGATTTACATATGTTTTATACTTGAACGGAGGGCATGGCCCATGGGGAATCCAAGAATATATGCAACACTTTTGTCAGGTTTGTTTACTACTCATGGTTATGATTATTATTACACTACAGTAGTGTCTCCAGTAGTTTTTATGTGCAATTTTTATATTTTAGTTGGCAATGGTTGAACTTTGTTCGCTACCCCAGTGGTGCTTCAGTCAGATGCGAAGGATTGTTCACTCCGTCGCAGCCATCATGAGATGAAGAAGGATGATCCTCAGCTGAAGTTATTGTTACGCAATGTAATTACTACTTCATGTGTGTCTCGCCTCAGCTCTCATGACTTTGATATTCCATTTTTTTGGGTCATAAGTCGTATCTCTAAAATGAACTTTTAACATTATTCTCTATATCAATGGTAACAGGAAGTAATAAGGTCATAAAATTATTGAGTAGCCTTAAGTAAGTTTCTGTTGGAATATGACCCCGCAGTGAAGGCTACTGATAAGAGAATCGTGTTCATTATCTTGAAGTAGTTTTATGACCAGAGCCATGTACACTTCTTGCTGAATGACGAAGTATGAGTTTTCTGTACGGAAGCTCACAGTTTTTCTTAATTTATCCATGTTCGTATCCATAATAATTCGATGCAGCAAAAGATACGCATGACATTTTAATAATAGATAAAAATTGTTATTAACTTACTGATTCGCCTTATGAAAAAGAATGTGTGAGAAGGGCACTTTCCAAAGACGTCTTGTTTCTTCGACCATTTCCTAAAGTGTGAGCGTTATTTGTAAAAAAAAGAGTTATGCATGGTTAATCATTTAAAGAGTTATCGGTACATAACTATAGAAACAATGAGGAAAAGTGGATTCTCCCGAAAATGATGATGATTGCAAAATATGTTCGGACAGGGGAATAATTGTTTCAGTTTTGACGGCGGTGGTTGCTGACACCTATGTATTATTTGACCGTTTTAAATAATTAATATTGATTATGTTGTTAAGGTTACGTGGACTTAATCGAGCTTTAGAGAGAAAGTCAAAGAGGAATGGATGCAGTATGCTGCAGTCTAAATGAAAAAAAAATGCACTGCATTGAAAAGCTTCCAAAGTTTCGTATAATATTTCGTATTGATTCTGTCTCCATAGCGAATACCCTTTGACTATAAATATGTGAGAGTTGTTTGAGGATTGTTATCAGCATTATTATTATGTGGTTATTCTCACTCGTATTGCCAAGACATTTTCCATTTTAGTTACCAGATGATGATGATGGCTAAAAGTTTTGGAGTTTATCCAGAAAATATGTTCCAGTTCACCATCTAATTGCTGTGGTGGTTAGCCTGTAGTTTTTGACATTATGTATGGACGAGTGATTATAATCATGTCGTGTGGTTGTTCATGGTAAGGCCGACTGTATTACTCGCTGTTTGATGATATTCAACGGAAGAGGAGCGCGATTATTTTTGTTAGCGCCCAAATCGAATGTATGGTGCTGAATTATAATTATTCTTTATTGCCTGATGTACACTTGCATTTAGTATGCGTATTGACATTATTTTTCGTTATCTTACTGTAATCGAATTATCATTCATCGTTTGTAATAAGTATTTGTCGTCCAGCATTATTATTGCCGGCGTCCTGATGAAATATATAGCTAATTAATAAAATGGTTACTCTGTATCGCAACAAGTGCAATTGTTTTTATTTATGCAATTATTCGTGTAAATATTATTGAATTATTGCAATTTATTAAAAAATTGCAGCACTTCTTGGGGCATCAGGTGGAAATATGGTTGAACGTTGTCCTTTAGGCGGGAGTGTTCAAACTTTCTGGTTGTGTTCGAAGCGCTCGTTTTCGTAGCTGTGGCGAGTGACATTATGGTTGACCAGTTAAACGAAATATGGCAGTAATTAATGACGGTGTTCCCTGAAAATCTGTGTGTACATCAGTAATTATATAAAAGGCTGAAATTTGCTCAAACTCATGCAGATTTTGTCCAGCGGGCGGGCGAAATTTGTGCAGGGAAGAAATTATGTTGAACGGCAAAGTGGAAAAATATGAAAGTATTTCACGAGCCTTGAAAAAAGAGCAAGTCGAATTTGTAAAGTTCTGAAAATTTGTTCATTGGATCCTTGTTTGATCAAGTATTTTTAAGAAAACTGGAATCTTCTGTACGCACACGTACTAATTAGGTAAGGTGACAGAAGCGGAACCGTTGTATTGAAATATTAGCAGTAGCACAGTAGCATAGATTCTCCAATGTTAATTGTAAATTGCATCATAATTTTCAGGCAATGTCGTCTATTTTCCCATTCCTATCCTCTTTGGGGACAGGTATGGAACTTGGGACGTTGCTCTATGCACGTGCACCACAATTACCAATTCTGTCTGTGTCAAAAATTTTACCTTACACCATGGATGGTCCGTTCAAGTAAGTCTTTATATTTTCAATTACAGTTACTTGCTTTTGTAGTCAGAGTTAATGAGAAGGCGGATTAATAGTTTCTCTGTTTCTTACGTTACAACAGGCAGTCAATGAACTTTTTTATGAGGCTTGCGTGGTCAAGTAAAGTCCAACTTCCGGTATTGATAGCTGTTTGCTTTATGGCATTCGATATACGCCTTCAACTTGAAATCAACATATTTTGGGAAGCAAATCATAGACAAAATCCTGACAATAATCATCAGCAGCAGAGGAGAGCTGTTGTGGATGCAAGAGAACCGTCCCCAATTATGGCTGAAGTTGATGGGTCGTACTTGGATGATGATGATGATGAGTTTGATTCATCGGACTTTGGCTCAGATTCAGATGATGACGTATCTGGCGGTGAACTTGTGAGTGAAATTGTGATAATGGGTTAAGGTTAAGTTGAAGATGATGAAGACTTCGTTTATAATAAGAGCCATCGCAAGTACACAGTGCAGACTTTTACTCTGTTCAGATCACCAAGACGACAATGACATAACCAAAGGTGGACACTTGATATTTCCCTCCCTCCCCATGTTTGTGAGGAAAAGCTAATTATGAACAGTTCGCATATGTCAACGTCCCCTCCCTAATTTCCAGTTCTCTCTCTAAAGGGTTTTACAGAAGCACTCTCGAGGGCTTAACTCGACCCCGAACTAGCCGTCGTAATTTTGAATCTGCATCTTGCGGAAAATTATAGGAACGTTGGCAGCTTCCTTTGTAAAGTCAGATATATACCCAACCTTGTAATTTGTAATTCTTGGCAGAAAAATTGCCAAAGAAGCCTTAGTTTCAGGCTGGCGTTGCAAAGGAACAAGTTAGGACTTCTGCCTCACAGTGTCAGGGTTCTGTCCGTATCAGTGTATCCCTTCCTTCCGACACCTTCAAGGGAGGGAAGTCCACCTTTGGATAACCGTCAAAAACTACAAGTCTGAATGAAAAGAAGATTGTTTCCCAAAATTATTGTAACATGCTACGTCCAGTACCTCGGGGGTTAACAGTAACTGTAACCTTATACCTGACGACAACAATCCCTACTTCATGACTATCCCAAGGACATAGACATAACCAGCTTCTGGCAAGATAGGTTGCTTGTGCTTCAGGTCTTAGAGATTCCTAAGGAATGAATGAGTACGAAACGGCATTAGAGTCGTACGAAGGTGCCTACGAGTTGATAATGTCATTAACAAATCCAGTGAGAGGCGAATCCTACCACAATTTTCGCCCCTCACTGCGGCCTATTAGTTTATTTCTGTTGTAATTAATATTACTGCCTCAGAGTATTTATATGTCGTTTTCTGGAACAATGTTGTTAGGTGGTAAGGAATTTGTATTAAAAATTTAGTACGATACAGTTCATGAAGTCTAAATATTCGTAGCGTGCCATGCTTTGAGGTCAAATTATTGTGTGTTATGTTTTGCATGTAGCCAGTTGCAAGCTGTGAGGTAGGATGTGCAAGGGTACAGTGCTTGCCGCTGAATGCACACAGAGCTTGCTTTGACCTCCATGGTTCGTGTACGAAGAATTCGAACGCATTATGATCAAGTCAGTGTATGATACCGCCAGTAACTTACCGGTAGCTACATCGGCTAATGTTTGTAAGAATGAATGCAGTATTCACAGTGTCTTTCACTGGAATGGATGAAAGCAAATAATAAAACCAATTTTTTCATTCATTCATGTCTATTATTTCCATTGAATTGTTTGCACAATAATTATTCTGCACCTAAGGAAGTAGCTTGAATGAGCGACAACAAAAAACACTTCGTAAGTACTCGAGGAAGGAAAAGCAATACTAGTAATAATCACCGGTTCCTTTCTTACTCTTTTTCTTTCTTTTTCGCATGAGTTTACGTTGTACTCTTGTACAATTCGTTACATCTAATAAATAATAATAATAAGCTGGCACAATTCGACATATAACACGGTGTTTTGTCATACTTAACGTAAATAGTGGAGCAGGCTGCGTGATACTGAAGGCTTCTTTCATTTCTTAAACGTTACATAAGTGTAAAGGAGACTTCCAGCCACACTAATGTTGATTCCAATAAAATTATACAATTGATAAACGTAGTCTCCACCGATAAACATGCCCAGGTAAGTCACCGAAATATTTTTCAAACATCCAATGATTGTTGTGGTCAGAGCTGAGTTGTACATGGTGCATACTACAACACTAGCGTTTAGCACAAACCCCATGACACAGCTCAGGAGGAAGTTCAAGAGAAAGTAACTGTTGTTCCAATGTGGATATGAATATGCCTAAAAGAAAAGTTATCACAGTATTGAAAACGCACTGTAAGTACGGCGGAATCCCAAACTTGGGCAAACTAATGCTTACCTTTTCGAATTCGCCATTTAAGTGAGCAAAGACAACTAATGGCACAAGCATGAAGATAGCGTTGTAAAACATCAGTCCATACTTGCCATACTCCTTAGAATCCAATTTCTTCTTCATGAAGACACCATTTGATGCGGTAAATACATTGTTCAACATTACTAGCGAGTAGCCCGGTATACTGAAAGACACGTCGTTCCTAAAAAAGAATACATTCCAATTTAACTCACGCATCCGTTTTCACTCTTTTTTACCATACCATATTTCCAACTTACGACGAAGCAATAAGAGCACCACCGATCATAGTGTATACAGATAGCTGTACCGCCATGCTAGGTTTCGATCCGAGTACGTAGTATTCCAATAACATTGTCATTAAGATACTAAATCTGTAATAATCATGAACATGAAAATAATTAAATTACCAACAACCTCTCATCATTTTCATTTTCATATTTGTCTCCCTTACCTTCTAAGCGCCGTAAACATAGGCAGCGACAGCTCCTTCGTTCCACCAAGTCCTGTAATGGCATTTCCAACGAATAAAAATGGCAATGGGAAGATTTTCCTAAAGGAATCACGCGAAAAACTCGGATACGTAAGTATCCCAAGTTTCTTTGAGACCGACAATATTATCACAGTTGCTGTGATTTGTCCTACTGCTAGTACCGTCGATGATGGGAATCTACGAGAAAACAAAAACAATATCGTTCAGTTCAACATCCCCATAATCATCAATAATTATGTCATGTAATAATAACGTCGTCAACTGTTATTCCCACATACCTGCAACTAGTAAGGACGACTTTGTTGACAACTGTAATGAGAAATGAGGCAGCAGCATAGAACAATGCTGCAAAAATCCTCATCACGTATAGTTTCCTGGAAGAACTGTCACTCTCATCATCTCCTACTAAATTTTCCACGTCTGAAGATTTCATCTTAACAATAATACTATCCCCTCCACTACTTTGTGCATAACTAAGGCCCTACACACACAATACACTACATTGATGATAATAATACAAACAAATATCTCTGTATACGCAATTAATACAAACACACCATTATTCTTCTTCTTTATAGTTTAAATAATTACTCTAGCAGCAGCCAGTGCCGTTAAGAAAAACCGTATTCCAGTTGCGATTTTTAAACGTGGAGATGATACAAGTCACTGCCGGGAATTCTGCTCTCTCAATGGCACCGTACACGTCAAGCAGTAGCAGTATTTTGTTCGTGTGTCTCAGCCGCCCGTCCACAACAACACGCAGCTTGCGCCTTTGGCTACAGAAGTCACGGTTCTGGTTTTCCACCGTACGGAATTTTCCTACAATCTCACTATACTTTAATGCTTTTGTTTTCCATTAAATCGACTGGATTTTAGTTCAATTATTATCAACATAGCTTTATTCTAAAGTCCTTTGCGTGTAGCAACTTTGCCGACGACGACGGCAAGATAGAGATAGAGGAATCTGCGGTTGGGGTTGGGTCTATGCCATCATTGTTTTCATATCATCATGTCGTAAACAGCGTTCCATTACGAGTCCTATGCTACTTACAATAATAGGGATGATCATTACACGACTGTGATGTATCCATGATGATGATGATGATCATAGCAGCAAATATAGTCGAAGGGCAGCAATTATTATTATTTTATTCATTGAAAAGTTTAATACACGCATAGATAGATCATCATCATTCCGGGCCTGTCCTCCGGCAGCAGGCCGCGTAAATGACTCACGCACGACACAACAATGCATAATAATACGGAAGAATTTTTTTTTATTGTAAAACGCGTATGAAAAGTCAGTTTGATGCTCAAGGTTACGTCATATGAATGAATGGAAAACAATGTACTTTCCTTGTCCCAGATTAAAGATGTTCGAATTCGTAAGAATATTTCAGTCGTACCATAGAAGCGCTCTTCTTGATGACGAGAGAAATGCAAGAAAACCTTTTTTGTTTGCCGTTGAAGCGCCAAAAGATGAAATTTTACTGGGAAGAGCAACTTTGAAAGTGGATTTTTAACGCTCTGATAATTAATTAGCTTTTCGTGGAGAAATGAGCAATAATTATATACGTACAGTGTCCGTTGTGTAGGAGTTAGGAAGAAAAATTATTAGACATTGGAATTAAGTATTGGAATTTGTTGTCAGTGGTATTTGGAAATACTGCCAGAGGTGAGTTGCATGTGTCGTGTTTCTTTGACGGTTGCTAAGCATTTACGTGCATGAGGGTTAGTCAAACGTTTTTGTTGGTGATAACTGGAAAGTAGGAATGAAGATGTTGTTGATGTCATTTGAAAATTTTACACGTAATTTAATGGTTTTGTTGTAGATCCGAAGCTGGGCAAGAAAAGCAAGGTGGAAACTATAGTATCCTTGATCCGTGGTTCTGTCACATGTGAATGCGATTGATACAAAGGTGTGAATAGAAGTAGACTCTACATTATAATTCGGTGAGTATCATCATATTGATTGCACATCTGTTTCCTGAGACATTATTTACACAGGCTTCAACCTTCAACCGCAAATCTATGATGTCGGCGTAAATTATGTACAGCTGATGAGGTTTTTGGAACAGGTATATAATGTGAGGCAGTCCTGTCAAGGGCGCAGATTAAGATAAGACCATAAAAATAGAAGGATTTGGTGGGATTAATGGTATTTTTGAAAAGCTACATGGATAAAATGCAAACAATGGCTCATTATTTACTTTATAGGTAAACATGGGACAGCAGAAGCCACAGTTATTGTGAAAATTTGAAAGAATTGCAAGAATAATAAAATGTCCGTGGAAGTGGAAGAAGGGGAAGAGAAATGTAGCAGCTACCCCCCGTTACCTCAGCTGGAATCTGTTGTTTGGCGCTATGATATGAGACGGGAGATGCAAGAAATTATACCCAATTTATACCTCGGTCCATATGCCTCCGCCAAGAGGGGTAACTACGAAGTGTTGAAACAAGTTGGAATAACTCATATCATCTGCGTCCGACAGATGATTGAAAGAAAGTATATCTATCCCAATTTCCCCAATGAGTTTGAGTACTTAATCGTGGAAATGGCGGACGATTTATTTGAGCGTATCATTCCTCAGTGTAAATTAGTTTGTGACTTTTTAAAAAATTGTTTGGAAACTGGGGGGAAGGCATTGGTCCATGGAAACGGTGGAGCTAGTAGATCCGCTGCATTAGTGATTGCATTTATAATGGCAAGATATGGCCTGACAGCACAGGAAGCTCATCGTTATGTTCAGCTACGACGATTTTGTATCAATCCAAATGATAATTTTGTTGCACAGTTACGTGAATTTGAGCCTATTTATCGTGCTTATGATAATACTACTCATTCTACTGATCTCGAACCAAGAATGACCCTGTGTGGGAAGAGAACGAGAGAAATGAGGGATGCGGATAATCCGGATGAAATCATGGTCTGCTCGTCTCCCAACGTTGGTGGTAGTAACGCTATACGGGGAAATTTCGGGCATTTCAGTGAAGATGAACGTATGACTGAGTAAGAAGCATATATCTTAATGTTAATGAAGCAGCGAAGAATCCTTAAGCGCCCACGCAGACTAAGTTTCAAGACTTGATCGTCCCGATTGCAATCTCTTCTCCTAAAATAGTAATTTTAATTGGTGTAATAAGTTTTAAAATCCTATTTATTTTAATACGAGCACAAGTTTCCACACTTGTCTTCTAATTTGTGTATCTGTATACGAAACTACACGCTGCTTCTATAATTCTGCATTTCCAGCAAATTATTAAAGTTTTTGTACTAAATTTCTTCTTTCCCTCTTGTCTTTCGAAAGGATATTTGCCATTATTTTGAACGTTGTCAAGGTTTGTAAGTGAAGTACTGGAAATAGCTAAGTTTTAAGAACATTGGTAGAAGAACCACCACCAGTGACGAGTGAAATGATTCGTTAAATAGCAAGCAGCAAGCAAATAATTGATATTGAATGAAACAAACATATAATTTTTATTATTGCACTTTTTTTCAGAACCAATAAAATTATAGCTACATATGGAACGCATTAATTGCAGGTGATTTTGGAAATACTAAAGAGTATTATTATTCTCGTTTATGCGTCGCCGACTGCAAGCATAAACATCAAGGGTCACATATATATTTCGTGTACCTTATACTATATACGGTATAGAATAGAGAAGCACCATTTAGTTGAGATTTGGAAAGATTCCGTGTGAATTATTACGAGTATAAGTAGGAATGGTCGTGGGATCAGTTCAACTGCTATAATATTCATACGCTGAGGTACACGATCATTATTATTGACACTGTCGTTACTAACGCGTCATTTAATATGTAGTGCAATGTGCAGTTTTTGTGCTACAATTATCGCTTTTGTTACACAATAAATCTAAAGTGTAATTATTATTTGGCTTCCACGGTCTGATCTACAGATGGGGTTGAGTATAAGAATGCGTACTCATCCTGACACAGATTATTTGCCCGGAACTGAAGGTACAGGATACCTGTATTATGCCAGTGGTAGAAAGCTACAACAATGAGAATATGCCAGATTTGGTGTGAGGACCCAATGAAGTTGACTAGGCCTGGGTACAGCTTCTCAGGGACACGGAGTACGTAGAAGAAGAAGGCTGCCATGGAAATCCCATACATTGCAAATATACGGGGAAGAAGGAGCTACAGAAAAAAAATGACCCACAATTACACAGTTATAGTAGACATACAGCTTAAGAATTCATTTAACACTTTACATACCGAAACTACGGGGCTAGAAGTTCCACCATGCAAAAGTGCCCAATGCATTGTCGGAACGATCCCGTAAGCTGCCCATCCACCAAATACAACAAGTCGCCAGTGGAATGCTTCAGCAGTTGTGGGTTTCCTTACAACTGGAATGATCTGCAGTACCATGGCTGAGACAAATATAGCTGCGACTGTAATTAGGTAGAAGTTGAGCCAGATCTGTGACAAGTTTTTTGGAAAGAAAAAAAAACCTCTGTATAATTCAGCAGTAACATAAAGCTTTAGAATATGCTGGAGTATACAACCACTACTACCGTAAAAGCCGGGCTGCACCAGCAGCTATAGTGTGAACTTACCGGGACACATGAGAATGCATAGTAAATTCCCGAGACGTAGATGGCCAGAAGGCTTAAAGAAACTCCGAAAAGATCGGCGGAAAGCCAACGCCTGTAGAATCGTTCGGAGGAGCAGCAGAAGACATGATAGAGTGCTGATAGTAGCGTACATGCCTGTTTGATAAAACGGAAAGATATTAGTTTGAGCAGGAAGATTGCGAACGAAGTTTTTTTTCACTTGTGCACATGAGTGTTCAGCACAGTCTTTACATTAGGAAAAGTTAAGAATGCTACCTGGAATGCAATTAGAAGCATGACAACTATCGCACGATCCCACGGATGAGTATTAGGTAGGGTCATGAGTCCCATTGAGTCATATATTGACAGACCCAAGAAAAACAGCCATCCCAGCAGATGCGACCATATATTTATAGTCTCATTTGTCCACCAGAATAAGCTGAAAAAACCCCAAGCATGAGCACATGTTTCCTCATAGTTTCCAAAGAGTATAGCTTAACGCTTTTGCTTTATGCGGCCATCCGTCATGCTTTTAAAGTTACTCTTGGGTAAGCTATTGCAATAATTAAGTAATAATAATGACTAATGCAGGAATCGCAGCAAGATTTTTTCATGTTCAAGTCATTGGCGAAAAGCGATTTCACTTTTTCATTGCTCCTACAGCTAATATTCACTTCCGTTATCTGAAGCTGAGGTAAAGGAAAATGATGAATTGTAATCTGATGTCGCATCCTCAGTCAGATTACCCAAAACAAGTTTGGCAAACCAGACAGCATATAAGATTCTTTTTGCAAGTTTCACTCTCACGTTGATTAACATACAACACGCAGCTTCTGAGAGCAAGCACGCATAGCAAGCCTTTGTGAAACACGCTGTTGGCTGTTAAGAGTTACTCACTGTGGATTCCGTGTGCTGTTAAGTGCGTACGTCAACACATGAGCTAAATGTAACTCAGTTAATGAGTCTAACTGTGAAGCTTCGACAATGAAGCAACGCGCTTTGTTCCAATGAGTGGTAATGCAAATTACATTACATTACGTTGCTGTCAAATCTTATATGTTTCTGACTACTATGACAGAGGTTTGACCATAGGACAAGAACTGAGAAGTATTGACATTTTGTAGGAAACCATTCATGACATAACTTACCTCCTGACACATTCCCGGGGTGTCAAGGCCGTGCGGTACCCTCCCGTGATATACGGGTTAAATTTCAGGTACGATGGAGCCTCAGCATAAGACAGGACTTGTCTTCTATTAGTTTGAGCACAACAGTAGTTGCTGTCAGCATCAGCCGGATCACTCTTTTTGTTCACACTTGAAAAACTATTATTGCGAATAGTCACCACTTCATTCTTCATCTTGATCTTCTTATTCTTTTCCCCTGTTAACACCGTCTTGTCATCAGTATCACAGCCGTTATTTGCTCCGGTTTTCTTGTTATACTTCATCGTCTTGGCTTTTGCTGTACCTGCAGCTGCTGTCTTTTCCAGAGTATTATTACTAACAATAGTTCTATTCCTTAATGAACGCAATAATATCTGAGGCTTCTCGTCGTCCTCGGAAGTATCATTTTGAGTTTCCTCTGTCACTGTATTACTTTTTGTCCCACCAAGACTTTGGACACTGGGCTCGCCGTCCTTCTCCTCCTCGTCTTGCTCCGTATCTGAGCTCAGCTCTCTGCTTTGTTGCTGTTGTCTTTTCCGTGGACTTTTATTTGAGCATTTTATTATTATTGTTGAGTCTTGATCAACTTCTTGTTGTTGTTGGTCAACAACAACTTTCGCATGCCTTCCACTGCTACTCCCACCACCACCACCACCACCACCACCACCACCCTTTAGCAACTTACCCCCACAAGTAACTTCATATTCTTGGTTACCTGTTGTCTCCATTGTGTTTGAGCTTATTGCTGCTGAAATTTAGTCATTTACTTGGAAATACTGTACCCACCAGTGGTACGGAAAGCACACGCTTATCCTCCAGGGAATTGAGTTTGCATTTTGGTTTCTTCCATTTGCAATCTACAGTAGGAAAAAGAAACTGATTTACCCATCAATCCTGAAAGAGTAGGTCACAGAAGTAATTATCCGAACAGATACAGACAATATATACTGGAAGAGGTCTAAAATATCAAGTATACATGTGTGGAGTGGATTAATAAGAGAATTGAGAAAGTAGGGCAGAAAAGTTATGTGCCGATAGATATGTAGCAGGTATTGCGATATTGCGCAATAGAAAAACCTTAATACCATTATTATCCACAATAAAAGACGACCTTTACCGGAAAATTCGGAAGCGGCAGAACAATGACATCACTGCTAAATGTCAACATGGGGTTTCTGAAACAACATATAAAATACTTAATTTGGGACTTACACAGGAGCGCCTATTTGCAGTGCCCCACACCAGGGTTCCAGCCCTGAAACACTCCTTCGCCCCAACTTTCACTAACGTATACTTATTTGAAAGGCCATGAGCTGGAGTATTTTAGGTGAGAAAAAATAGCTACGTGACCCAGTCTTCTGGAGCAGTGAACTTTATGAAGAAGTGCCCGTTAGTAATAGTTACCAACCGGGACGAAGTATTGAATAGCCATGACGGGAGAATCCTAAAGAGGATTTATACCCATCACTTGAGCTAGCTTACAACTAATTTACTAGTTTGCAGAAAGTAAACGCGCGCAGTCTGGCCCACTTTTATTCCACATATAAGCTAAGCTAGAAGGCAGCTATACAGCTACTCATAATATTCTTCGACTGCACTCGGTACACCTCGTTCTATTATTTCCTTCTAGTAGCAGTAGTGGTACTATAGTAGCAGTGGCTACCTAGCTTTGTAAAAGACGGGAGAAATGGGGAAAACTAAAGCTATTGCGACCGGCATCACTAGTGCACCACAGCAACACGTCTGCCTTTTAAACCCATTTGTGTATGGGAAGATCGACTGCGACTGATACGGGTAGTAGGCAAATATATAAAACCGCTGGTGGCGAGTCAGATGTTCTGTTTGTCTCTGCTTGCTTTAGTAAAAGAGAACTCTACCCGAGTAGGCTGGGCTTGAATTACAAGGTCACTACTACACACATACGCCATCCGTCTTCTTGCTTTCATGGAAGGAAGAATATAAAACTGAAATATGATTATTTTTCAAGGCCGATTGATAATCATTTGCAAATGTTTCACGCTCCTGACTCACTTGGGATTCACAAGCTCAGCCACACGTGCATTAAATTATCTTGGACCAAATTGTTCACTTGGAGGTGGCATATAATCAAGTTTGCATGCACTGACTGACTTCCATGATCCGTCAGATAGATTCGAATATTCGATCAAACTCCAACACGGAATATGAGGCATCAGGAGTGCACAGTCAGTACAAGGAAGTTATTATCTTGCTGCAATTATTTGTCTCTTATTCCTCTCTATTATGGCAATTAATGTACGATCAGTAGAAAAAGCAAGTCATAGCTTGCCTTGCACAAAGAATCTGCCTGTGACCGCTGGTCTTATGTAACAATATTAAACTGAAGTGTTTACACCTCCGTCACAAATTGTTGTTATGATGATGCCTAAGTACCCTGGAGAAAAACAAAGCTGTAAACTGGAATGACTGTGAAAGGGTCACGGATGAGTAATCAAGGAGTAGCTTAAATACAATAGAATGTCATCTGTAGCTCATTGAGACGACCGCTAAGGATTTGGTATGGAAATAATTGTACACAAAACATGGAAGTTACGTAGGCGGAGAGTAAAAATATAAATCACAAGTAATATTTTTTATTTCTCTTGAAACAATTTAAATAATAGTGAACAAAACTTGGTTGTTGACAATGAAAATAGTGCGGAACAGATCCCATTATATTTTCTTGCGAAATTCCTAACTCTAATACTCGTATCGCAATTACTAACTATACCATCTAATAATAATAATTACTGTACATATAATACATATACATAGTTCATGTCATAAGAGTCTGCTTTACGGAGAAACGTTCATTTTAGTTGTAAGGACACACGAAAAAATGTGTTAAATAAAGTTTGACATTGTATTTTATTTGTTAATACTTTTTTCGTCAAAATGAAAATTTAAGAAAGAAAGAGCGTGAATAAAAGCTAAAAGCCCTTCCACACTGAGGGCGTCGTTACGCTATTGCACGATTAGTCTCAAGTCATCAAGTTTCCATTTTCTCAGGCTCCTGAGAAGCCGTAGCTGCTTCAGATTTCTTATCTTCAGTTTTCCCCACTTCTTCTTCCTTCTTCTCCACAGGGGGTTGTTGCGGAGTCTCAGCTTTGGGATCGGTACTACTATTCGTATTCGCAGATTTCTCCTGATTTGAGGTATTACTTGTAACTTGATCACCGCCACCGTTCATGGCTGCCTCATCTTGATCTACTGCCATTGATTCAACTTCGTTCACCTTTGAAGGACATTCTTTGGTTTCATTTGCGTCAGGATTACTAACATTCTTCTCTGAAGTGCTTTCATTAGGATTTGCTGCAGGAACATTCGTAGCATCTCCAGCAGCACTGTTATCTTCTACCATGGGCCCAACTCCGTTTTCACTTACATCTGTATTCATTGGCTGTTTCCCAGCCTTCACCTCGAGATCTGAAATACATTTCTGGATAGACTTAATTACTTCCCTTCGGGCCTGTCGCAAGTCATCTTTTCCCTCTACTTCAACGTCATCCAAATGGATTAAGCATCTTGTCAGCATTTCGTCTAAGTACAGGTAATCCTTCTCGGAACAATTTTTGTTGAACACGCTAACTTTCTCCGCTAATTCTCTCACTTGCTCAGCAACGGCTTTTATTTTATCCATCGGGTCTAGGACGAGGGGTTTCTTTGGAGGTGTGGGTTTGGATTCTTGCTCAACAGGTTTGTTCGTATCTTGACCACCATTCACTCCTTTGTTCGGTACGGTATTTTTATTAGCATGTGGGATACCTCCAGTCTTTGGACCACCTGGCTGGCCATTGCTACTCTTAATTTCAATCTGAATCGGGATTTCACGCCCAGCATTACTTCCACCCTTCTTGCTCTGGCCTCCTCCACAGTGCGTCATATTGATTCCAGATGAACCGGACGGGGGTGCCGATTGGGCTCTTTGATTTCTAGAGATTTCCTTGACACGCGGAATTTCAGTTGTATTATTCCTTTGAGGTGCGTAGGACTTTGGAGAGTCTGATGATGCAGCCGCACTGGAACTATTTGCATGGGCAGCTGCTTCACCATTTCCTGGAGCATAGGCTGACGAAGCTGATCTTCCGTTGGTGTCCTCATCAGTGCAAATGTGAATAGGAATTACTCGTTCTCCACTAAATTCACTAGGGCCGGGAGAACCAGAAGCGGCAGCGCCTGCTGCTGCTGCTGCTGTGGGTGGTTTGGGAGTCTGAAAAAACTCTGGCCGGTGTTGAGCCATTCTTGACCTTAAGTCCCCATGCTGAAATATAAGCCAAAGAAATCACCATTAATTTGTGGCAACTAGGTCTGCATTCGTAAACCATGCTATTGTGAAACTATTTGTGCTGAAGTTGGGTGGCTTCAGATGAAAGTTTCGTCTTGCACCATAAACAAGGCACCTCAGTAACGACTTTCTTGCGCAAGGTCTGATCTGCATAAAACCCGAAAATCTATGCACTGTGATTGATGACTGACTGAGCGGTGCCGCAGTTTAGTTCAAGGCCATGGGCGCATAAACGTTTGGCCCTGCGTTCGTGTATTTCCGCGTGTCAATTTTTTTTATGGGCTAATTCATGAAATTCTTTACTTATACGAGGCCATAGCTATAATCTACGTGGGTGAATGAATGCCATGAGACAAGTCAGTCTTATAATTGGGATGTCAGCCAGTATCCTAGAAAGCAACTACTACTTGTGTCGTCAAACAAACATCAAGTCGGTCGAGGATTCAGAGCCGCCCTCGCTTCACGTGTGCCTTACATCTCGATCCTACTACCTTCGACTACACTCGTTATTATCATCAGCAACCGCTACAGACTCACGTCTGAAGAGCGGTAAGATAAAAAAAACAACAACAATTATCATCAGCAACTCTCATCAGCTTTAAAACGCTCGACTGAATTGATTTCTTCTGTAAAGAGCTACGTAAAGATACTACCATTTACCCAACATTCTGCAGCGTTCGACATTCTTCCTCAGCTTCTTATACGCTAAACCTGAAGCGCTTTCAAATGAGGCCCCAGGTGTCCCTAACCTATCCTTTCCAATGACCCCTGCCAGCGGATATCTACAAGAAACGTCTGGCGTCTACGCAGTACACACGACAGCAGTAAACAAAATAACTACATTTCTGTTGGCAGGTGCCAACTACTAAAAGCTATTGTATATATACGACGAGGCAAAAATCTCTAATCAGATGAATAGTATTAAAATCTAACTTCGTTGTAGTTGTTATACACCGAGGCAGCTCTTAAAAATCTGCCTTGGCGTCATTGCTGCTCAAACTCATCCTGCTAAAGCTCAACTCCCAAGACTTTTTTCGAAAGAAATGCAGGTGCACACAAACGAACAGCCCGTGCGTTTCACACACCATTTACACCAGAAAAACGCTATGCTTTCTTTCCCACCAATCTTCCCTGAAAATGCAGGATGCTCGGGCTCATACGTTTCTAAGATATAGCTCCTACTTTGTCGCTTGACATTTAGAACCTTAATGACCTCGAGTGGCAATGACGATGATGATGATCGTCATTTGTTGGAAGCCTACTCGCAGGTCGATTGATTTAGCTCACATGAAGGTACTACAGGCGACAAAAAAACAGCATGAACCTATGCTCATCATCATTGAGGAGACGGTATAGAAACGGTAACATATATACCTATCAGTTTCCAAAAATAATTTACAACGTCATATAACGAAGGCCTCTCTCTCTCCAACGACCGCGACAGAGGATGCTTTCTTTGTACATCTAGCCATGCCAAGGCAAAAATACATTACCACTACAGACAACTCAGCAGAATCTGCCAGTACTTATTCCAAGATACGTTTTCGAAATTACCTACATAAAAAACGACACTTAAGGATCATTACAGTTAAAATTCAGAACAAAAACAAACTCCCTGGTACAAGATCCCTTCATATCATCACCAGCAATGACGACGACAATACTATAAATCTCACCACTATCCCTTCCTCATGATTACCCAGATTAATTACACAGTTCCCATGGATTCAAACTCAAAACCGATACCGACAATGAAATTTCCTCATAGTTTAAATCACCCTTGCGACTGAGGCCTTGTCATCCTATTACTTTTAGAGATGCTATCATTAACTTTCCTGAGCAGCATTGCCGCTCTATTATAAGTAATACTTACCCTGGGTGTGAAAAAGTTTCCAAAATTATCTCCCCACATATTGTTCCGACTGTTTTCAAACTCGTTCCGGAAGTCGTCGACCAAATTATTTGTGCGATCACGTAATCTGAACGGGGGGAAATCGTCGTAGAATGACATGATGATTCTAAGAGGAGTTCGCTCGATTTATTAGAAACGGAGCTTCTTCCGTTTTTTCGTTTCTATAAGCACAACACTGTTGTATATAATTTTTCAAAAACGTTTGCGTTAATCTCTACGGAATCCTCGCCGCTTCAGAAATAATGATTGTTTAACTCTTCACAGGGTTTCAGACGATGAACTAAGAATAAAATGCGAAATGCGTCCGTCCTCAACTCTTGCTTGGAGTATAATGCGGATGAATGTGATGATGACTCACGATAAATTCGGCTGAAGATTCGTGTTCCCCCTTGGTCCGGATACCTCGAGCTCTTTCTAGAAGAACATTCTCTACGTCTCTGACGTCACATTGCCAACTTCCATGTCAGGGTCCCCGAAGGCGCCAAATTTAATTCATGCCAAAAGTCATCAACTTGCATGTTGTTGCCAAAAATTTGCAACCATGCTAAGACAATTTATTTTGGCAAATATACAGCTTGGTCATCTCCTCAGCTCTTAAAAAAGCCTTATGGTAAATGGCTGAGATGAGGAAATATTGTGTAGAAGAGCATTCATGCCTTCATGCGTTCTAGTTCTAGGTCTGTAGTTAAATTTGGCTAGAATTCATGTTGTATGCTGGCGGAGTAGGTGGATATTGATGTATTAGTTATAGTTCACCTGAATTAAGGGAAAGCAATGTATGGGGAATAATATTTGATATAGGGGCAAGGTATAAAAGAGAGTCTGAAGTGGGAGAAAAGGAACTGTCACAAGGATTTACATCCCACGATGATAAGAAAGCATTTTGATCCGTTTCTCAAAAGAAAAACAGCGGGGGTGGCTATCATCATCATTGCAAACATAGAGGCAAACAGAACCAATAGTTTCCTTGTTGGCACACATTATGGACTTGAACATTCCATTAAACAGTTCAAGGTAAGGGAATTAGCAATAACTGAGTTTAGGTCGGTTTAGGTAATGTAAGATAAACGGTCTATTAGCTCTTTTGATCGTCGTTGATTTTGTGTGGCAGAAAGAAATTCGCGTATTGGAATCTTAGGCGGCGACGATAAGAGAACTGAAGACGCACTCAAATTACTGATGAAGTTTACAATATGAATGAATAAGTATGTTGTCATGGAGACGGGCAGTAATTAAAGTACTAGACAGGTTTTAGGGAAAAGAGAGCAGTACTGTAACATAAAAACAGCAGTTTATTTATGAAACGTTAGTATTATAACAGCTAGACGAGATGAAATAAAATGCCATCAAATCTTATCGGATACGTGTAAAACAATACTGTTATTCTTGTTATATTACTTGGACTTTCGCTTTATTCCAACAAGATCCGCGAGGTAAACAACAGTGTTAGCGAGGAAGACTTGTAAAATTCGTCGGTGGAGTAAGCCAGGGAGCAACGTCAAGATAAGTACTGGAACAAAGATGTAAATTATTGGTCAAATTATCAGGAAGTACTTGTCATAGCATAGCTGTACATATTATACGCATAATTTCATTCTTACCAACAAGATAGACGAGTATGAGGTTGTTGACAGCATTACCAATCCAAGCCAGAAATAATAGCGAACAGATGACAGTTGTGGCATACTGTAAGGAAACAAATTAATTTGTCAATTGGCATTACTATGACTACCGTAAAATTTTCTATGGCGTTGAGCCATCGACATATTATGTCCCACCATTCGTAATAAATAACCACATTAATTTGTCAGGTGAGCCAAACTAGTTTCACATAAGGCCATAAGCCTAACCTACGCAACTAATGATCTTGATTCTCAACTCTACTCGCACACGGATAATCTCACTTAACGCTTGCTTACACCGTTGCCATGAGAACTGGTAAAATCAGCACTCTCACCTGATTAGGTTTATCTCGCTTCCACTCATCTAACTGAACCTGAGAATTCCAGACTTGAACGGCAAAGTATGCAATTCGGTTAACAAATATTGAAAATTTCTTTTCTTTCTCCGAATTCCATTGATCATCAGATGAAATCGTCTTGGAAATAGTTGGAAGTAGGAAATCTGCCAGGGTAACGATCAGGCCAAATATTGAGAGAGCCGTGATCACAGACGGTTCCAAATACCATAGCGTGCTAGAAACAATAACAATACAATCAATCAATACTAACTCCGTAGAAAGGCTTAAAAATGAGATGGCTCATCTTAAAAAAATATTATTTCATCTTCCTTACCCAAATATGAAAGTCACGAAACCTGCGAGGGCATAAGGATACAAATCCTTTTTCCAGAAGAATATATCAAGTAGAATTGGGCATATTTCTCGGCATGGAGTTAACTTGTCTTTCAACAGCTCCTCATTCTGTAAAAAATAAAATTGTGCACATGAGCTCTATCCAGTCAACTTTTCATGCATATCCTCTCCAGCCAAAGAACTTTAGTAACCAAATTACCGTCAATATTTCCATTTTCTTTGTCATTTAACACAACGCATGGCTTGAAAAGATTATTTATTGTAAATAATATTTCTCGCTTTGTCTCGCGAGCCACCCGTTTACATAAATACTCAGCAGGGAAATTTTTTTAAGAGAAAGTATCTAAATCACTGCTAGATTCAGGGTACCAACTACCAACTAGATGTCCATAAAAATTTCAATCTACAACAAAAATCTATCTACAGGTAAATATGACTACACAGCGAGTAACTTCCAGTCGGAGATCTGAAGTTTTGCAAAATAATTTAACTAATGTTATATAAGGATTACTGATTACAGAGATCAGAATAGAAACTTATTCGCATCGATCAAATCCACAACAAACGACACCAGTCAGCTCAACAGCCCATATACACAATGCACATTGACGTAGTTGCCAACGACCTACACTACAACACGAGACACTCGTTCTTCTATAGTATTTAGAACGTTGATTTCAATGTCTTTTACAATTATATGCAAACTGTCAAGTAATGCTTCTAGAATTTAGGAATGCATATAATGACACTAATTCTAACTAAATCCAAAGACAAACTTTTGCATTGAATCATTGAACGAACTCTCACTTTCAGA
>JAQFYD010000143.1:0-27442 GCA_034694225.1 Bourletiella hortensis | reverse complement strand
TAGACGTGTATTAAAAAGTCCACGAAATATAGCTAGCTATGCTCCTACCTTGATTTGTGAACTCTGTTAGCCTATTACGTTAGAAGCAGAGTAAGAGAGAATAGACATTACAAGCTACTATGCTAGTAATAATAATGGGCTGAACATATCCAGAGCCAGAAGACTCCTCTCGCACGTCCCAGACGTACAACAAATATAACCACTGATTACCTTTACCATTCAAAATGTCAAGAGCTAACGATACGAAATGGGCATGAGGGAGGACATAAGCTATTTGCAACTCACTGTTTCCGTTTCATGATGAAATAGGCCACGCAGCCTGAGACGCCCGCAACGGCCACAACAACGGCAATAAAAACAAGGACAAGAACCCAAGTAATTCCAGCTTCTTCTTGCGGTGTCCCAGCACGACCAGCTTTATCCGATTTGTAAAGACACCGTACTCCCAAATATCCAGGGGGACATCTAAAGGAAGAAAAATATTATTACCATTATTTTCATCACCATTCCCATCTACACATCCACATATGTGCTGGAGCATCTCTAACTCTCATAGCTCTTCAACTCCTTTCCAAAAATATTGCATTTTATTTTCATGTGAAAAAAAAATTCACATTTATTTTCCACCGAGAAAAATACATGATGGGCACTTACATGCATGTGGGCTCAAGTGTTGGGTCTGGATTCAATGTGCAGGTTCCCCCATTGTAACAGTACTTGGCACACGAGTTCTTCTGCTGACAACGAACTCCCGTCCAGCCTGGTGGACAGACACAGCTTGGTTTCCTACTCAAACTCTCCAGGACACATACTCCATTATGAAGGCAGTGGGCTTGACAGGGATTGTCCAGTCCCGCGTTGATATCACAGTGCAATCCAACCCACTGGCCAGTGCATCTACACCAAGCACAACGGAAGCCATGATACAGTTTATCAACCATGCATGAAAATCTTTCTACTTCCTCCTCATTCGTACTGCATGTACACTGGAACCCAAACTTTCATCAAGAAGCTTACCTGCAAGCTTTTCTCCCATTGTAAACAACACAGGTTCCGCCATTATTGCAAGAATGTCCATGACAAATGTTCTTGCCCGTTTCATTACAAAATTCTGGTACACCCCCAGCAGGACAATGTTGGCATTTCGAGCTGTCCTCACAGTTTTGACAGTCACATAAATTCGTCTCACAGTCAGGCCCTGTAAACTGTGGCGGGCAGGCACAGGCATAGCCTGCGGACGTTGATATGCAGAAACCTATGGAAGCCAACGAATTAATCATTTCTGACATTCCTTTAATTAGATACGACCAACAGATTCCAAACTACGTCTACTACTTTGTATAATAATATGCATTCCTCGCTGTCCACAAACGGCACGTGAATGACTTTTGCTTCCTTTCTATAATAGAATTTACTAGTCTTTGTTACAAAACCGTGTAAAAGGAAAAATGGATGAATGAATCGATATAGGCACGTCGGCGGCAGCAGCGGCAGTTCTACCGTCCATCCACCTACTACCACCAGCACTCCTTTCATAAAATTTCCTTTTATTTCACTGCCGCCTTGCCCTAAGTATGCACACATTATCCTCGTCTATGTTAGCTTTCCCCGTAAATTCTACTAGAACTGGCATTCAAAAAGGGTAGAAATGGGAAATCAGAAAGACGAAGAGCGGCTGGGTTATGCAGATCAGAGCTCCCATCATAGATTCAAAAGCCAGCATGCAGACACACAGTCAGCCAGGCAGGGCTACAAAGAAATTTTTATCGGTGAACAATCACAGGAACCATGCCCGCCGGTAGTCGCCCTCCTTATTCGGCGGATGTTTGTATACATACTGGCAGAATTGTTCCCAAAACCTATGATATATGACACTCCAAGGACCGTACCACACTTCTCCCCTCACTTTCTCCAGTTACTACTACATTGTGTATAGAGCCTTGCCTTATAAACGTCATGAAAATTCAAATGCGAATATACTTTTCTTGCATAGCAAGAGGCCAAATGCACGATATTACAACAAGATGTCTGTTTTAGTAAGAAAATACACAAAGTCTTGAGGAAAGTATGCATCACCCGGAGGCCATGCATGCCTTGCTATGCAAAAGGAAGGATGTGAACGACAGGATAAAATTCATCTCCTTCGCCCGCACCCTATTCTCATGGTAGAACATATGAATTAAGACTCATGACTATATCACCTTCATCAGAATATCAAACACGTGGAGAAAGTATGGGAATGAGAGAGAGAAAGAGAGGGAGGTAGGGCTGTGTGGTAATAATCGGAGAAGAAAAAGTTGTACGGAGAAGAAGGCTAGATGATAACATGAAGGCACCAAGTGCGGATGCAATTCGTAGTAATATCTTCCATACATAAGATCGTTTGTGGGCAGACAAGTAGGGAAAAGCGGATTAGGTAGGAGGGGAATGAAGAAGGAGCGAGGCTACGTATTACAGTACGCTACGGAATTTTTTCCTATGACAACAACAAGCATAAAAATGGCTGTTACCTCCATGGCGGCACCGATTACCGCATAAATCTTCTTCACAATGCTTTCCCGTAAACGGCGGGACGCAGGTACATTCTGGGGTATTTGCTCTGATTCTGCACTTGCCCTGAATACAAAAATAAAATCAGATTACTCCTTTGCGCAGCATTACAGATCGAGAATAAGTCCCGTTTTCCCCCATCATTATCATCATCATCATCAATACAAATTCCCTTCCTTCCTTTTTCCTTCCTGCCTTCCTTCCTCCCTTGTATCAATTTTTCCATTATTTTTAGTCTAACAAACTGAATCTGAAACTTTCTTGGAAGGCAGAGGAATAAGTAATACGGGTCTCCTTTTAAAACGCGTAACATGTACATAGGTCCTTCATGCTGGAAACCAGAATTAGCTCACCTTATTCTGACAGTAGTTATGGCAGGATTTTTCGCAGCGTACTCCACCAAAGTCTCCCGGGCAGCTGCATGTCATTTTGCCCTTCTTATCTTTTGCACAGTAGCCGCCATTCTCGCATACTAACCCCTCACAGTTCTCACAAAGTGTTCCGCTGAAGCCGCTGGGACAGAGACAAATATTGGTCGTTTCGTTGCAGGTGCCACCGTTATGGCACAGACCCTTACATGGCACCTTCACCGCCGTCTCACATCTATCTCCGGTCCACTCTGGGGGGCAATTGCACTGAGAGAAGGATAAAAATCATTCAAGTAATGGTTTCGCCCTCCATGGAAAAAATAGGGCTTGGACACAGCAAAAAACGTAGGCATTCAGGAAAAGTACGGGAAGAAATAGACAGATGATTGGTAGTGAAGGTAGCTATAAACAACCTCGTAATATGCTGCGTTATGCTGAAGCAGGAATTACTATTAGAATTTCCATACCTTGAGCGGAACGGGAACATTGAGATCAATGGCTGCGACTGGATCATGGTAGCAAAGTCCCCTGTTATAGCAGTAGCCCGAGCATCGATACTTTTCACAGCGAGGTCCCTCATATAATGGATTGCATTTACACTGTGCTCCCGACGGACCAATCACACACTGACCCTGCTTGCAATTCAAGTCGCATACTTGACCGATGGTTTTCGACTCGCACTCAAAAATACGACCCGACGTTCTCAAAGCTGTCTTGTTATTTGGACACATACAAACGGATGAGTTCGTCCCATTGATGAGGCAGTTGCCTGGAGGTTTACATTCCATGCCCTGACATGGGTTCCTCACTGAGGAAATAAAGATACAAACGGAAATTATAACCACACATGGAGACGAACAACGAAAAATATTACATCAAAAAGTACTATGATGCGCAAACATGTATTGACTGTAATGGGATTTTAACGGGAAAAAATCAGTCTCAGACGAGAGGGAGACGTTGTATGCTATGCGGAGACTCACAATTTCGCTGCTTCTCCTTATGAACGATGACAACATCGGAAGCCTTCTGAGCCCCCTGAGGAATAGAAGTGGAATTGCCTCGGCCAAACTTATCCATTTTTATGATTTGGTTGCTCTGGTACGTCGTGATGAAGAGTGTGTCTTCAAAAACGTCAATCTTGTATGGTTTTATGTCACCTACAAAAGCCAAGGAAAGAAAAAACTGAACTCATTTCATACTATACTTGCTACTACCCAGTACACCGATATCCGTCTTATTTTATTCCCTGCTCTCCTCCATCTCTTTCTCATTCTTCTAGCAGCAACTGACGCTTTTTCCAGCTTTGACTCGAAGCCGTGCTTGCAGCTGTGTTGCTGTATCACAGTCTATCTTATACGTACAGAGCAGAGAGGCAGGCATGAAAGAACAGAAGACGTATGCAATCCAGGGTTCGTATTTATTGCGTAAGCTCCATACCCGTCGCAAACCGCTTGATAATACGACGATCTTTTCCATCCAAAGTGGTCGTTTCAATCGAATGACTCTTGACATCTGTCCAATATAATCGTCTGGCGGGATAGTCAATAGTAATACCAGCGGGACAAGGCGAGTAAACCAATGTTTTCCTTCCTGAGCCGTCCATGAACGCGTAGTCTATCCTCTGATCACTCCAGTCGGTCCAATACATGCGTCTGGAAATAACACACAAACTCCCATAAAATCTCCTTATCTCATTTATCAATTCCGTATGAGCGAACCAGTGGGATACTGCTAACCAAGATTAATTTATCACAATCTTCTCCATCAATGTGCGTATATCGTAGGTCCATGCATGCATAACTATCATATTGAGGCATAAAAAGAGACTGATGACTGCAGCATACTCTCCTACATCATCTTATATAGATGGTTATCTATTTCAACATCCCTCGATGGATTTCTCCGGCCGGAGAAAATGCCCCAAAAATATTGCCTAATGACCCACCACAGCTTACCTATCTACCGAAAAACTATACTCCGGGGCAATAAACTTTACTAAATAAGTCTTCCATCCCATTTTATTTAGAGTAAACTGCAAGAAAGTAACGGGAAGGGAGAGAGAGCGTAAAATTACCCAGATTCCGGATCTACTGCAATGTCGTGAGGGTCGCTTAAATCCTTATTGATGAGAGCCATTCTGTTCTTCCCATCCACGGAGCTCACGTACAAAGTTTTTTGCCCCGCATCGAGCCAGTAAACAGTCTTCGCCACCCAGTCTACAGCAATTCCTCTAGGCTCGTCCAGCCCCGTTATCTATACATTCCAGAACACTTCTACAGATCCGCTTCCAACAACCATCTCAATTTCTCCCAACAATTCAACTCACTACTTCTACAAGAACAGAGCAACTAAAAAAATCAAATCATTTCAAATAGGTATCTCATGCTTACAATGTCCAGGGCCACATAATCGGCAGATCTCTTTGGTCTAGCGTCACTAGATTGCGTGAATCTTTGAATCGTCTTGGTGGTAGTACTGGACCAGAAGATCCAAACAGTGTTTTTATTCATCATGTAATCCATGCTTTCTACTTTGCTGTATCCTGTGCGTAGAATGGTTGTCGTATTCTGGTCATAAGGCTTGTGAGCATTGGTCAAACGCAGGTCGTTTTCAGCACCTAACATAGCCACTAGCAGCAGCGGAGTCTCGCCTGCAGAACATTAAATAAATATAAAGACTTGCACTTACAACTTTCATACCATTACAGCCAAATAATGCACGGCTTACCTTGCGCTTGACAGTACGAATGGTTAGCACTTGTCTGGGTCATCGTGTATCCAGGGGCACATTCACAGGTGTAATTATGACCACTATGCGGATGTTTCTTTGCTACACAATACTGTGAACATGCGCCAAATGAGCATGGAGCACACTGCTCTTCATCGGAGTTGTCACCTACAATTATTCAAGTCTCAGCATCAAACTCATATTTATAAAAATTAACATTCTGCCTTGCTGGAATAGAACTCACCGCAATCATTGTATCCATCACAAAACAGCTCATTATCAATGCAATGTTTATTCGTGCACTGGAACTGATTTGCTTTGCAGTGCTGCATTGGGCACATTTGAGGAAGCTCGTCGGAAGTGTCTGAACCATCAGAAGAGCAGTCAGGAGTTCCGTCACAGGTTTTTGTGTACGGAATGCACTTATTGTTCTTGCATCTAAAGATAAATTTTGCCCATTAATTAACACTCTACCATCGAAATCATGCATTTCCAATTGTTTAGTTCATCATACCGGAATCTTCCGGGCTCACAGAGTTTGGCCGCGCAGAACCCAGCCTCTTCATCACTTCCATCAGCACAATCCTCGTCTCCATCGCAGGTCCAAATTGCTGATATACATTCTCCATTACTGCATTTGAACTGATCCTGTTGGCACCCGGCGTTTGTACAGTTCTTCTCATCAGAACCATCGACGCAGTCTACGTCGAAATCGCATTTCCATCCCCTGTAAAAAAAATAATTAGACGTGACTGAGTCAGGTCAAAGTTACAACCGTGGACGAGTTTGATGTATTATTAACATACTTATGAATACAGAACTGTGGGCTGCTACAGGCAAACTCATGTGCACCGCAGGTGATATTACAGTTCTTTTCATCGCTTCCATCTGAAACTCATAAAATATTATATTAACGACTTCCCTCTATTTTATTCATACCAACAGTACTCCGGCAAGACCTTCGAACTCACCGGGGCAGTTGAACTCTCCATCACATCTCATGTTATTGCGAATACAACGACCGTCTGCACACTTAAACTCTGATTCACTGCAATTCCTTGGCTGGCAATTCACTTCATCGCTGCCATCGCCGCAGTCATCCTGGTTTATATAGACAAAATTATTATTCATGAGGGTCCAATCAACTGTCATGTCTTGGCCCAAACATTATTACTTACATCGTAGTCACAATGCCATCGGCCGGGTATACACCTAAAGTAACAAAAGAAAATAGTTTATTGGATGATTTTCTCCCTCACTATAGACCCAGCAAGAGAGTCATCATTCAAAATGTCAAGGAATCTTACTTATTATTCGCACACTTGAAATAGGTAGGTTCGCATGAGTGAACCTCGGGACTAGAACATTCTGGTGGCTCATCTTCCCCTGCAACATGGGAACCAATAAAATAGAAATTGTATCTCCACGAACACAGAATGCGAAATGAATCAGTTCCAACTAGACATATAACTCTTTCTATTTGATAATACATCTGTGTTTGTGCGTGCTGTAGCTTACCTTCCCCGCAGTCCTTCTCGCCATCACAGCGCCACTGATTCGGAATACATTTTCCGCTACGGCACCTGCGGAACATCCATAAATCGTCTCCATAAGCCTCACAAAATTACTCCTTCACATTTTTCTTTATTGGAAACGTCTACGCTCCAGTCAGTCGTACTTAAACTTTTGATATTAAACTCACCGAAACCGGTTGTCGTCGCAGCTCCGTTGAGTACAATTGGTAAATTCGTCACTTTGATCCCCACAGTCATCCTATATGTCACATACAACATGACAGGAAATGAAAGTCTCAGCTCATGCATAAGCTTCCTTAATTATATATTATTGTTTATAAATAACATTAGCTGTTACCTCTTCGTCACAAACCCATTCCGCTTGGATGCACTTGCCATTGGCACATTTGAACTGTAAAGCGGACAGGTGAAAACAACATTAACATTCAGAAAATTACGGCATCCATTATTATAATAATCAAGCAACGTAGCATTAGCCAAAAGCACTACCAGTTTACACACCCTAGTTAACCATAACCATAGTTAGCAACAAATGTAAACACATCGCGTACAATTACAATTGTAAACACCCGCTGCTTATTAACTTACAACTGTAAACACAGTCGGTTGTTTACAACATTTGTAAACACCTCACAAATGTAAACATTTTTTCGTGTTTACAAACGTTACTACATGTGTACAGCCGGCTGTGTGCAAACAGGTAGAGCAGTGACATTCGGAAGGACGGAATGTGATTCAAGTTACAGTATATATACATTACGCAATGTGTGCTCGCACAACAATGCAATTCCGTTCTACACACCTGATTTGATGGACATGACTTCGGTAAGCAATTAGCTTCGTCCTGCTTTAGTTCTTTGATAGGACAGTCGACAATGCCATCACACTGCTTATACGACGGGATGCAGACGCTCGGCACGGTTCCATTGCCATCACATTTAAACTGTGTACTGAAGCAAGTGTGCTGCAATAATGAATCATATTTAACATTAAAAACTGTTTCTAGTGACATTAAGTAATCAAAATGTAGAATCCTTACACTATCGCAGTTAAGCTCATCAGTTCCATTGACACAGTCTGCCTTCCCATCGCAAATTTGGGCAGGATGAATACATTCTCCGCCAGCACACTGGTACTGACCCGGGGTGCAATTGAAGGGAGGGCAACTGGGGTCTTCGTCACTCTTGTCCCCACAGTCATCCTAAAAATTCGCAACATACATGAAAAGATTA
Source organism: Bourletiella hortensis (assembly GCA_034694225.1). Lineage (NCBI taxonomy): Eukaryota > Metazoa > Arthropoda > Collembola > Symphypleona > Bourletiellidae > Bourletiella > Bourletiella hortensis. The sequence goes on along the minus strand of JAQFYD010000143.1, from coordinate 19,027 downwards.
AGTAAAATGCTTAACATAGGACCTACTATCCATGAACTGTAACGCTTTAATATTGAAAAATATATTACCTGATTGTCACACTTCCACCAAGCTGGAATGCACTTGTAAGTATTTTTGCATTCGAATTGCGAAGAGGTACAATTATGCCTGCAGCTCATGCCATCCTCTTCAAGCACAAAGTTCTCAGGGCAGGCACACACCTTCCCTCCTCCAGGCTTTAGTAGACACAATGTCTTGCATCCGCCATTGTTTTCGCAAGGGTTCGGAACCACTGAAAAAAATCATCATGATAATATCGTAGCATAAGAACCTTTACAAGCCGGTACAATTTAGCACTAAATAAACTATTAGGGCACAATAATTGGGACAATCATTGGCAACGGCAAAAAAACATATGTGCTATTTTCCCAGCGTAGGTATAAATAAATTTTTCATCACCTAATTCACGTCTCAATCTTAAAAACCCTCAATTAAGTGAATCGACCACCGTGATGCACATAACTACTGTATGTAGCCACAGAAATCAAAAGTTGATACCATTACATAATCATCATCATCCTTGCCAAGCAATGGGAAAGGCCTCGGAGCTACGGTGTATGCGGTTCGAATATTGAGACGGGGCAAAAAAAGAAAATGAGATTTGAGAGGCAATTTATGACGATAAACCTCAGCTATTCAACCATCCGTTATATCTAATATGATCAAATTCTTGTGATAAAAACGATGACCTTTAACGATAATTTTCCCTCTCATTTCACACATTGTAACAGAATACAATTATTTTGCTATGCCTAAAAGTTTGGTAATCGACTACTGGTTGCACGTGCTCCCGACCAATGCACATGACATTGTGCAGGTAATGAGTGCACTGAGAGTGAATGCTGAGACACAATGCTGTTACTTTTACAGGCCCCAATGTGGTTAGTCCTTTTCCTATATGTCAAAGTATACTTGACTCAAAATACAATTAAGGAAAACCTGCAGATCACCTCTACCTCATTTCATTCACACAAGCGTCTCCTATTCCGCTGACTCATACAATTATTATCCGTCGAACTTCACACCATTAAACCTACATGGTTAGCCTACTAAAAATGTACGTCCATAGCGGTGTGCCGAACACCACCGCACTCCTTCCGTCATACGATGAAAGGAGAAGTGTATTTCGGACACGCTAATGAGCAATTGCGGCGACGACTAGTGACAGCACTGATTCGACATATAGCCCCAAAATGCAGTGTAGCCATTCAAACATGCGTGAGCAAAAGCCGCATATAGTATATTATTATGAGAGCCACACTTGAAACGATGCAACAAGATTATAAGATTGAATAATAACAAAAACAGAGATTTGTGGATAGATCCTGCATTTTTTGACCCTATTACTACTGTAAACTCACGCAAAGTGTCGTACCTTGTAAACAAATGAGAATACAGGGAGTATAAAAGTAAGGGATCAATTTTGAGGGATATCATTCAATTCTCAGCTTTCATTAAGAAAACTACATCAAATTTACAAAAAGGATCACTTCCTTCCTACCAAAACAACCCTTAAAACTTCAAAAATGAACAAGCTCATTTTGGCTCTTTTCCTCGCCGCCGCTGTTGTGGCTGTTTCTGCTGGTGGATACGGTGGCTATGGACTCGGTTATGGATTCGTTGCTGGAGGACACGGAGGTTACGGCGGCTACGGTCACTACCGTCCAGGAGTTGCCAAGGTCAACGTTCACCAAAATCATTATGGATACAACTACAACTTGAACGAACATGGACCCGGCTACCACAAGTACATCCATCAAGGAGCTAACACCCCCTCCTACGGCTATGGCCATGGGTACGGATACGGCGGTGGATATTAATCAATCTCCCTGACTCATCTTCAATCATGGAGTGATGATACTCAAAGTATACGGAAGCCAACTACCATTGCTACTAATCTTTACTAACTTCATTGTCTACTTCCTTATTTATCTGTCGCCATAATATGTATTCGTATTCTTGTACTACTAACCCCTCAAAAAAATATTTCATACTAACCGAATATTATTTTTGTAAATAAATTCCTTCATGGAGTAAAAAAAAAACTTTGGCTCTTCAGTCACAAATAGCGGGCGAACATAGCAGTACCAAAGCATCAGCATGAAAGGAACAGGAACTGTTACGTAAGAGCGCTAGCATGACATCTCAATACGACTTTTACTGCCCAGTGGGGCATGAAATTCATCCTTGAAGATAGCGAATACTATCATTCTTTGTCGTAGAAATGGTACGCACGTAATTCATTGTTCATTCAGTAAGGGGAATACGAGGGAAACGAAGCAGAACCATGCATGAAGACTGGGAAACTGATGCTGAAGATAGGAATCCTACCGTTACGGTATGCCTAAACTGTAACATGTGATCACGAAACTCACTTGGAGGCTGCCGGTACGGATGGTAAACCTTCACGTCCATGGGTCGATGAATAGTCCGTGTGACGGTAGTTTGGTTGGCTCCCGTGTATTTGTGACAACGCTCCACACTCTTTGTCTCCCAATCACTCCAATACACATAGTCCTCAAAGACAGTGATGGCAAATAAATGATGAACTCTTCCAGTTGGGTTGGATACTGAAATGGAATCCAATATTACAATATTAAGTTAGCTGTTTATTTAAACCTACTTAATATTTAGTAGAAAGAAACTTACCCGACCGGCTGTAAATAACCTTTCTGTTCTGCCCGTGAAGATCCGCCACTGCGATGTAATCCTCCCTTGCATCTCCCCAAAATATTTCGTTGGTTTCGTACGAAATGGTAAGGGCATTCGGCCAGCCAAGATGCTCTGAGATCAAGATAGTTACATTGTTCCCATCCATGTCAGCTTTGCCAATATGTGGCGTGTCACCCCAGTCAGTCCAGTACATATACCTGAAACATAGAGACATGAATTGCAAAAAAGTGGCAAACAACGTCTTGTCTCAAACCCATTCACGAATGCGAATGCACTCACCCGTGGAAAGGATCCAGTGCGATGGCTCGTGGCTCTTGTAGTCCCTGACTGACGAGTACTTTGCGGTACTCGCCGGTGAGTTTGGAAACTTCAATCGTATCCGTGCCTTTGTCACACCAGTAGAGATTCTTTCCAATCCAGTCCACCGCTAATCCGTCCGGACTTTGAACGGTAATATAATGCAATGTCTAGAAAACGGAAAATCGTGTTATTCTGCTGCCCTAGTTATCCCCAACCACGATGTGGTAACTATTTTAAAATTCTTTTCAATAATAATTTTTTTGGGTAACCTTTTCGACAGCTCCTTCCATATTAGTCAATCCATGTGTCAGATTACATAGACTTTTGATACTACTTCCGAAGGAGGTCACATCTGACCAATAAATGCATCCACCATCCCAGTCGTAGTCAAGGGCAACGGCGTTCGTTAAGTTTTGTGCCAGCAGAGTCAAATGATTTTGGGTATCCACCATGCGAATGTAGTACTGGTTAGAAAACATCAAGCGGATGCCTTCACCTACGGAAATACGACCGTTTCAAGATTGCCCATCAGCCACAAAAAATTCACGAACTTTGAAAAATCTTACTGGAGTTGGCCTTGCAGCTATGGTTATCATGTTTGAGGACAAATCCATCAACGCAGCTGCAGCTGTAAGAACCGATAGTGTTGCGACAAATCTGAGAGCAGGGCCTCTTTTTGCATTCATTGATGTCAACGCATACAAGACTGTTCTCAGGACTTGGCTCATAGCCCGGATTACATTTGCATTGATACCCTACAATCTTGTCGATGCACTGAGCATTCTTATCGCAGGTTCCATCTTGCTCACACTCGTTGATGCCTAAAAGTATAACTCTCATCGTAATTCCAACTCATAGAGAAAGACTTAGTCATGATCGCCTCGTATTACTAACCACAGGAAATTTCATCGCTAGAGTCTCCACAGTCATTATTTCCATCACAGAGCTGGCTTTCTTTAACGCAGACACTGTTCTTGCACAGGAATTCGTCATCTGCCATGCAATATTTCTCCTTGGCTATTTTGAAAACAACGTTTGCAAGTAATCAGTTAATGCTACATAAAATCTGATATATTCCCAAATAAATGAATGCTTACTGCAAAGGGTGGTTGACTCATCCGAGTGGTCCTCACAGTCATTAAATCCATCACAAACAAGACGTTTGGATATGCAGTGACCGCTGTCACATGTGAATGAACTGTTGTCACATTTGTTATAATGGCACGACTCAGGTTCATCACTCCTTTGTTCGTCTCCACAGTCATCATCTGCAACGACGTGAACATGATTAAAGCCAGACCATTATTTTACGATTTCCATTTCAGGCCAAGCCTGAGTGATATATTGTTATTACCTCTATCACAGTAGTATTCCTTGATAATGCAAAGACCATTGGCACATTGAAACTGGTTTGCAGAGCAAGTTCCAGGAGGTGGGAGTCGTGTCAAGTTTGTACATCCGCCAGGAGGATGCTCGTCAGAATGTAATTCTCCGTCATTGCAGTCGTTCTACAAAGTTAATTAAATCACAATACCATAATGAAAAGTTACTCAGTCTACCTAATTAGGAATTGTTTCCAACTAAGGGTGAACTTACATCGCCATCGCAAACCCACTCTTTCGGTATACACCTGCCGTTGCCAGCGCAACGGTACATGGAGTCATCACATGTTCGATTTGCTATTTTAAAAGGTTTCTTTGTCAGGCAAGTCTAATTTCAAATTAAAATTCTGATTAATAAGTTCAGTAGCTTACCACAGTCATCCTTGAACTCATCCGAGGCATCAGAACAGTCGGCCATACCTACCAAGAATCAAAAGATCAAACTCCTGTCTTTTAAATGGAAAAAGGAATTTATAGAACTTACCATCGCAACGCCACATATGTGAAATGCACTCGCCAGATTTGCATAGGAACTGACTCAGGTTGCAGGTGTAATCTGCTTATAAATAATAAACGTTAGTAAACGAAGTCACAAGAACGTTTCCACTGATTAATCGCAGTATAATTACCGCAATTCTTTTCATCTTCTCCGCCCTCGCAGTCTTGCTGCGTATCGCAATGCCATGTATTTGGAATGCACTGTCCATCCTCACATCTGAACGAGTTGGCTTGACATTCTGTTTTCTTTGACCCTTCCATTGTTATTGCATGCGTAGTGCAATTTTGTTCGTCAGACCTAAGGAACGTAGGACAACGTCAAAAAATTTCCAAAGCCATTCAATCAAAATCTCTGAGCGCGTACCAATCCCAGCAATCATTCTGACTGTCGCAAATCCAGGTCTTATGAATACAAGCTGTTGTCTTTTCACACAGAACAAAATCTTCCGGTCGTCGGTTGAACTTGTCGTCGGGACAACTGCGGTTAGCTGAAGAATTAATAATATGTTTTCTAAGTAAACGAAGCGGTGCATAATTTTCAGGAGGATCATTAAAGGGCTAAAAACTCACGGCAAACATTGGCAAATTCATCGGATGCATCCGTGCAATCTGGGTGAAGGTCGCACATTTTCGTTTTGTTGATACAACGACCATCACTAACGCATCTAAATTGCTCTTCAGTACAATCGCAGTTTTGCTCGTCTGACAGATCTCCGCAATCGTTTTCCTGTGCAAAGGTAACCATAGAGATGAAGATTAATCTGAGGCTATGAATGTCGACTACGTATTGCTATGGTGACACTATTGTGTATTTTCTCGACTTTTAAACAAAAATTACATTTCTTAATGACTTTGCAAAGCTATCACTGATATATTGGTATCATGATACCGATTAAACCCGGGCCAGTAATAGCCAATTCATCATTCATTTTCTTTCTCTTGCCCTTGCTGGACGCAAAGAAACGTGTCCTGCTTTGTGTGCAAGTGCTGCTAACTTGTCTGTGATTTCTGCTAATTATTATTTACAAGCTCTTTTAGGGTGCCAGTTTCTTTCCTCGTTATTTATAATGTTTCCGTCAGGGACAAATTTGTTCAGTCACCCTATTTTCCAATTAGGCCCTAACTACTATTTCACCCATTTTGCTGCTCATTATAATGACGGCCGAAATACACACACCTTCTCTCACTCTACAATTATTGCTCTTGACAAGTTAACTGTGTGTAACTATTCCAGCTAATTACCCTCGACGGGTTGAGACTATCACCAACGATACGCACGCAGCAACTGAGACTTCTGGGACCGCTCCTAGAGTTGGACTTCAGGAGACACCAGGCAATGTGGCATCAGAAAGTGTAACTATGTCCAGTGATAAACCTCGAAAAGCCCTATTGCCTACTCCCAGTACCCCACCTTTCATCCTTCCCCCACCCGTGCCTAGGACTCGTAATGGCAATCGCCTCAACAAAAAACGCCGAAAAGCCTTCAAAAAGTACCATGGACAATCTGTCCCTGCCGTCAGAAATCTTTGTGCTAATCATCCGTTTCCAGTTCGGCCTATTCTTTCTCCTTCTGATCGTCGAGTGGGGGCTCTAAAGGGGTGCGAGGCATGATATGGTGTCACTATTATGGCTTTTCTAAAAATAATTACATTTCTTATGGATTTTGTTAGGCCGCTGCTGGACCGAAAGGACTTACAGTACTACTGTGGTCCGCGGGCCAGTTATAGCCATTTCATCATTCTTTGTATATTTCTTGTGTTTACTTTAGGCAAATAAACCTACTCTGCTTTGTGTGTTGCTAATTAGTTGGTGTGCTCTTGCTGCCATTATTATCTACAAGTTCTTTTATCATATAGACTGTATTACCTGGTTGCATACGAGTGAGTTTGGAATGCACCTATTGGACCTACACCGGAAGAATCCTGGATGGCACGTTCTTGTAGCGCAGTAAACTACGGACTCATCACTACCATCGCGACAGTGCGGAGTTCCATCACACGTTAGCGCATAATTAATACATCCACCATTAACGCAAAGAAACTCTCCCGCGTCACAAGTTGTACTGCTGGCATTTTTATCCACACATCGGTCATCCACCATGACCTTATCTTTTCCGCAACTGCATTTGACTTTACCATCTTGACCGATAGAACAAACATCGGAACATCCACCATTCAAAATGTTGCAAGGATTGGCGACACAGTTCACAGTCTGATTAGATACAGCCACAATACCCATAGGTTTCTGAATGTCTTTCCGAAGAACTACAACATCGTCTCCCGTGTGCTTATTTGCTCGCAGAACAGAGAAGAGTACCCAGTCGGTCCAGTAAATATAATCTTCGAACACGGCTATGGCGAATGCATGCTTCGGCTTATCCTTTCCGATAACTAGCCGATTACTTCCGTCAAAATCTGCTCGCTCAATTTTGTCCAGCCTTGCATCGACCCAGTAAAGCTTCTTCGCCGCATGATCCAAAGTCAAACCGTTAGGCATTCGGATATCTGTGTCAATTATAGATTCCACCTTAAATCCACTCATATAAGAACGTTGGATGGACGGACGGTTTGCATCCCAGTTAGTCCAATAAAGACGAGATTCGCACACATCCACAGCGATACCCCGGGGTTTGTCATGACTACTCAGCTTCAGGATTTTCTCCACTTTAGTATTCGGGGCGTATGGGTTCAGGCGGTTTATCGATGCATCATTGCTGCAGGTCCAATACAAATCACTGTGCGACGCTTCATAATATAATCCTTCGACAGACCCTTGCTTCTCAGCAATCACTGTGTAGTTGGTATTGTTGAAAAATACGCTGCTTATGGTTCCAAGCTGGACGTCAGAATAGAAGAGGATCTGTCGCTTGAAGTCAAAAGCAAGGCCTATAGCATTTCTTATGTGATCCGGATTCTGGATTGGTGGATAAGGTGAGTTTGGTGTCACTTCCTCCAACACATGAACAGTTTCTATGCTTGAGATTCTTGAGAAAACGATGAAGGCGTCATAACCTGGAAAACGGTTTAAACAGTAGCTCAGCAAATTTTCCTGCATTTACGAAACTTCATGGAGAACGGACAACTATTTGTGCAACTCACTTTCACATGATTTCCCGTCCGGACCAATCTTTCCGTGGGCACACACACATACGGGATGAGTTCCATTAAACAAGCAGAGGTCGGCACATCCGCCATTATTGTCCCCACAAGCATTTTTGCCAGTTTGCCTGCCTCGACTGAATATACCCAAGTCCTTCATTGTTCCGAATCCGAGATTTTTTCTCACGACAGATACATGAGAGAAATTCTTAACAGCTGCAGACATAATGCTGCCACCCTGGGTACCCCTGTGAAACATTATAAAATTAAATTTAAGTAAACAAATAACAAATCTTTGTGACAACTGCCAGTGCGAACTTACATATCTATCCAGTATAGCATTCCTTTATCTACTATTGGGGAGTGAAGGTGGGAGTCTTGAGCACCCTTGTACACGATCTTCTGATCCGAGCCGTCATAGTTTGCAGAGACGATCTTATCTGACGTTGAATCGCACCAGTAAATCCTTCGGTTCTGGAAATGAATAGCTGATGTGAGTACTTGTACAGATAAAACAGTAAGAGCAAGGACTGACGATTCTTACTTCGGTATCAAGCGTTATATCTGCAACTTTGGTCGTGTTAGAAGCAACAATAATTTTTCTGTTCGATCCATCCAAACTCGCACGTTCAATATGTCCCTTGGAGATGTCACTCCAGAAAAGGAAGCCCTTCGATGGATCAACAGCTAAGGACATTGGCTTATCAAGATCTTCTGTTACCAGCGCATAATGACTGGACCCGTTCATATGAGCCACTTCGATATAAGAATCTTTTGGATTCGCCCAGTACATATTACCTGGAAAAGGGTTACAATATAATTTCAATACAAGTTTCTTCGAATAAAATTCCTTATACACAAAAAATCATTACCAGCATTCCAGTCAATAGCTAGACCTATGACAGCGTCAAGGTCCTTGAGAACGAGTTCACGCCCAGTTCCATCTCTTTTTATGCGCGAAATCCTACCCTTATCGTTGTCCAACCAGTATAAATATTCAGATTCTAGAATTTAAAAACACCGAGACGGTCATCTCCATTCAATAGAACTTAAATAATCACTTCGTACTTACTCTCATCAACATCAATATCAGTTGCGAAGCTAACCAATGGAATTGGTACAAGCAAATCATCTTTTTCACTCGTGGTGCTCGTTCCTTTAATGCCTGAAGAGTCTGCATATATCAGGATTCCATCCATACCTAGGGAACCAAATTCATTTAGAATTTACTTTGTAAGTTCTGCGTTTCCATAGATACAGTTTCGACTGCTTACTTCTGCATTTAGTATTCTGGGGTCCGGTGGGTTCATAGCCAAGAGCACATTTACAAACCCTAACTGTGCTGGACACAGGCAAGCAAAGATGTTCGCAACCTCCTTTGTTAATAGCACAAGGATTTGTTCCAGTTTGTTCGCTCGGGTCGTACACTCGTATGGAGTACACATTTTCTGTCAAACAAGCGTGAAATTGAATAAAAACGCTTTATCATACGGTTGGTTACCCCTAAGATTTCGTTTACCTGTATTGTTCCGTATATAACTATACTTTCCTCCGGCTGTCTTGTCACCTTTGAAAATACCCTCCTGCTTATCCGCAGCGAAGAGTATTTCCTTCTTGTACACCGTGATAACGGTGGGTTTTAAATCACCAAACACGATAGATTGGACTGTTTTCTTGGCAAAGTCGTAGTACTGGACTTTTCCCGTGTTAGCGTTAACCCAGTAAAGCCGATCATCTGTGAAATCGTACGTAAGACTAGAGGGGCTTTCCAGATCGCGGTGATCCCTATTATTTATAAGCACGTGGTGCTTGCTTCCGTCCATAGCAGCGGTATGGATAGTGTACTGATCCTTCCCAGATCCTTCCGGCCAATAAATTAGTCCCTTAATAGGATTCACGGCAATCGAATTGACTCCTTTCAGGTCATTTTTCCCGGGGATGATTGTTGTAAAGTATTCTCCTTCCAAGTTCGTCACCGAGATTGAACTTCTGACTTGGTTGCTTACGGCAATAAAAATTAGATTTGAGATCCAGTCAACAGCAATGGCCATTGGTTTTCCAGCCGCTGAAAATAAAAATTAATTTATGTGATACTTCATAGTTGCACGCTGACTTACAAATTTAGAGAACTTACAGGAATCAATCAGTGTTTGACTTGATGGATTGCTGATGTTAGCTCGTTTTGTTTCACCGGTTTGAGTATCACACCAATAAATCTGCTTTGACTTGGCGATAAAGTGTAAGAAAGCTGGTGCCACAAATAATGGCAAATGGATAGGTGGTGCAGCATAATAGTATGGTTTGTCGTAGTATACAGCACGAATTTCATTCAGTCTTGAAAATAGCAACATTTTCTCGTTCGCTGAAAATAAACGCAAACAATTACTCAGGAGGGCCTCCGGTGAAAGCAAAATAAAATGCCAGTACACCTACCTGTACATGTTCTGTTATCAGGGCCCAGCATCATTAAATGTGGACATCCACAACTTCGCGTTTTATTAAAGCTGAGTAAGCACAGGTGAGAACAGTCCCCATTGTTTTTTCCACACGGATTAAAAATGTCTGTAAAAAATTAAGAATTCATGAAAAGAATGTTAACAAATTAGCAACCGCGAATCGCCATTTTGTACTGATTACTTCTAGGTTGACGACTAGGATGAATAACTTTAACATCAAAAGGTTGCGTATAGGTCCGGTGAATATTTGTGACATTAGCGCCTGTAAATTTATTGGCACGCATAACGGAGTTGGACCGCCAATCAGTCCAGAAAAGTTCGCTATCGAATATTGTAATTGCGAAAGAGTGAGACAGTGCATCGTGCTGACTCAGGATTGTTCGGTAGTCGGTGCCATCGTAGCGAATCGAGTGAATTGAATCCGACCTGCAAGTCAAAGTTTATTCATTGATCCTATTAAACGCTTCATAAGGACACAGCCAGACAAAAACTGTTTTATCGATCATACCTTGCATCAACCCAGTAGATTCGATGGAGTACATAGTCCAGGGTAAGTCCGTTAGGCCAGGCTCCGTCCCCATGGATACCTACTCGCATGACAACTTCGCGACCTTCTCCACTCATGCTAGCTTTTTCTATACGGGGCACATGAGCTTCCCAATCAGTCCAGAAAAGGACTCTATGAAAAAAAAATTCCGCCGTGAGGGCACTTCCAAATGCATCAAGGAAATGGATAGCATATCAACAGGTTCTTCTATTACCCTTCTCTAGGATCCACGGCAATAGACCTTGGTGAGACCATGTTACCCGAGATGAGAGTTTTTCTGAAGCTCCCGTTTAATTTGGCTACTTCAATTTGGTCCAGATTGCTTTCAACCCAGTAGAGATTTTCACCAATCCAGTCAACTGCTAGGCCTTCTGCTGTGGCTAAGCCAGTTTGAATTACAACCTCGATGTTTATCAATGCTGCGGAAAAAACAGCCAATAAATTTTCGAGACTCAACAAAATAATCTGATATCGAGGAAGAAAAAAAACTTACAGCCACTGACTAAATTTCCTTTGTAAATCCTGTCATCTACGACGTCAGTCCAAAAGATTACATCACCATTATCCGTATGATAAAAATCGAGCGCGATTGAGTTTCTTAGATTAGAAATCAATGAATTGTACTGAAGTGTTGTCAAATTAATGCCTCTCAGTTCATGTCTGTTGCTGAAGACAAGGTATGGAGCTTCAGGACCTGGGAACAAGTAATTTTAAAAAAGTGTTACTTTAAAGTCCATTGGTAAAGACGACAGTTTAAGTGATCAGTATTCGGCTTACTCGAACTTTCACACGTAACCCCGTCCTCCTTCATGAAGTAGCCTGAGTAACAAAGACAGTAATGCCTTGTGTTGTAACGAACGCATTTTTGGGAGCAAGTGCCCCAGACGTCACATGGATGTTCGTCGACACATGTGGTCTTGTTAGCGGCCAAATACTTCCCTGGCGGGCAGTAGCATACGGCCCCATCAGGGGAGTTCCGGCAATGATGTGAACATTGAGCTTTGCTGCACTGGTTTTCATCTGAAAAAAATATGGCGTGTGAGTAACCGAGTATCAGAAACAAAAATCCGCTTAACCCTTCTATCACAAGTTTCTTAAACTTACTGCATTTGCCTCCTTCGTCCGATCCATCCTGACAGTTCTTTACTTTGTCACAGAGCTGAGTTACTTTGACACATTTTGTGTTGTCATCGCAAGGACGGGAAGGTGCAATGCAGTTAACTTTCAAAGCCTGGCAACCTTGTTCGTCACTACCATCAGCACACTGTTTTTCCCCATCACATTGCCAAGACAGAGGAATGCACTGTTTATCGCTGACACATTTGAATGTGAACTCTCCACACGAAATGTTGCCTAAAAATACAAAAGCCTTGCTTGGAAAACAATAATAAATAATAATAATAATGGATTCAATTAAATGCTATTGTCTTACGGCAATCCTCGTCAACCCAATCATCCAGCCAAGTTTCCAAGGAACACTTATCCACAGGTGTAACTTCAGTTGGAACATTAGGATGTACAGTGCAATTGGCTTCATCTGATCCATCACCTAGGGAACAGAAAAATATCTTTCGTACGAAAATATATGCAATGTGATGACAAGAAAGTAGTCATTAAAACTAACCACAGTCATCAATTCCATCGCAAGTGCTCTCCAAAGGAACACAATTTTTGTTCGAGCAAGTAAACTGAAGCAAAGTACAATCTGGGTACACTGAAACCATAGAAAGAATCATGTATCGGAACAAAGCTTTCAATACTAAACACAAAAGTGATATAAAACTTACCACAGTCAGATGGTTCATCCGACAAATCTCCATTTCCGCAATCCCTGGCTCGATCACATTTCCATGACAACGGAATGCAACGCTTGCTGATTTCGCAACGAAATTCAAATTCGCTACAAACTGCAGTGGCGTTCTGACAAGTCGCTGGACTTTCGTCGCTTCCATCAGCGCAATCTAGAAGATATATTCAGTTTTCAAAATTCGTCAACCAATGCTAGATTATCTGAAGTACAAGTACGTACCATTGTCTCCATCACAGACAAGCCTATTGGGTATGCAGTTACGGTCCCCGCAGTGAAAGTAATTTCTCCCGCAAAGACCCGAATCGTATTCTAGAGTGAAAACATTCATTAGCCGTTAGATTCATTGTTTTGCTCACGGATTACAGTATCTGATTCACATATACTAAGGTAAGCTTACCACAAGGTCCGTTGGGCGAAGCATCTTCGTCGCTTCCTGCAATAAATGAAAAGATAAGTTGGCATATGCAGCGAAAAATTGAATAAAAAAAGAGCTTTGTGGTCCCTATCAACTTACCGTCGCCACAGTCGTCATGACCGTCACACAAATTTCTGAAATGATTAATGTTCACCAATGAATAGTTTAAATGTGGGAAATTACGAAGTAATAAGTAAAACTGCTAACTCACTTCGTCGGAATGCACTTGGGAAATTTTGGACACTCGAACTGAGTAGCATCGCAAGTGAGTGGGTATGCGTAGTTTGATATCTGAATACATCGTCGTCCTTCGTCATTCATTCTATACCCGTCCCGACAAGCACAAACTGAACCAGGAGACCCTGGAGTCGCGAAGCATAACTCAGGACATCCGTTGTCTGCTGCACACTTGTTGGTACCTGTAACCATCCCAAAATGCACTCACGATGAACTTTTGCACTTAAATTGTGATTCAATTTGGTGAATAATGAGAGATGCTGCTAACCGTTCTGAAGAGATCTGTCGTATACTTTAATCTGAACAGCTTCTCCGTGTAGAACAACTTCGAAGTCATCAAAATGCTTAGTGCCAATGTTTTCTTCGGCTGTATTAATCTTAACAATTTTCCCGTTTCCGGAAACGTATAAAAATTTGTTGAAGAAAGACATTCCAGTGAACTGCACTGCACTGCTTGATTTGTATATGAGCTGAAATGTAAAAAAAATTAATAGTAATCAAATTAATTCTTTGAATCCTGCAAACGCCAATATTCTTAGACCCATACCGTTCTAGTGCCACTGCTAGAATCGACACCGACTCGCTCGATTACAGAATCTTGAAGATCACACCAGTACAAATTGTTCTGCTCGTAATCTAAAGTTAGACCCATTGGCCAACCTAGTTTTTCAACCCACGTTGTTCTATGTGACCCGTCCATCCATGCACGTTCGATAGACCCTTCCTTTTCGGCTCCAGTTGACCATTTGGACCAAAACATTAGACTGCAAGTAATGAAAAACTTTTTTAATGCGAAACGGAACGCGGTTTCGTAATGTCTGAGAAATACGCACCCTTTCTGAGGAAATACCACAACTGATTTGGGATGAGTAAGATCGGTGTATACCAACAGCTTTTTATGTGTAGAATTCTTTAGACTAGCGACGTAAATTGTCCGTAAGGTCTCATCTGTCCAGTAAATATTTTTTCCAATCCAGTCAATAGCAATCCCTTCACTATGAGATACCCCTCGGTCCAGATAAACTTGGCTTTTAACTTCTGACAATTTCTTCTTCATTATACGAAAATTTGTAGTGTCCGAGTAGTAAAGCGTCGACGTGAGAGTGTCGAAGTCGATCGCAGAATGTATAAATTTGTCTACAACGGGGACCATGATGTCATGTCGTTTCTCTGCCCGGCTCAACCCCACGGTTTTGATTCCTCCAGGTTTGGCTCTCACATATACCAAAAACGGGTACTGATGCTTTGCTGTAAAAATAATAGCATGCGTTTGTAAGCTTGATGGAAGTTCCTAACCCAAACAAATAGAATGTTCGTCATTAATTACTCTTGCAAGTTGAGTTCTGGACAAGGTGGTAGCCTTCGCTGCAAGCACATTTAGTCCGAGGCTTCTCCTTATCCCACAAGGGGAAACAGAATTCCGCACAAGCATGCGTGTCGAAGCATGGATGGGAAACTGAAACGAAATACATCGGTCATACATCAGTTTTTCACCAAACAAAAGATAAAGAAATTTTCGGCTATTTACCCAAAGGTTGGCGTTGCCTATGATACACATGAAGAACAAATGGTTTCCTTGGATCTTCTAGGACAGCTGTGTAATTGTTGGCATCGAATTTAGCCAGCCGATTAATGCGATTATCCTGCCACGTGATAACGTATAAATTACGCTCGAAAACAGCCACATCCTGGAGCTGGCTCATCTAAAATGAATTTGAACATTCGAATAATATTAACCATGGCAGCATGATTATAAGCGCAGCATATGGACAGTATCTCAGTATACCCCTCGATGTACTGTATGCCGGTTTTTCCCATCATAATCGATTCTCTCTATCGAATCCAAGAATTTATCCACCCAGTAAACTCTCTTGACGGGTAAGTCCAATGTCAGCCCATAAGGATATACTATTTTTGTTGTCACCAACTGAGATCGTTCACTGCCATCCAGAAGGGCCCGTTCCAGTCTTGAACCGCTCCGACCCCACACAGTAAAAAACATATACCTAGAAGGATCAAATGTTTGTTTGTCCAATTGAAAGCAGACATAGCATTATTTTATTCCTTGAATTTAACGACATCGTACCCTTTAGTCGGATCTAATGCGATTCCTCGTGGCTTTGAGATGTCCACGTCTATGATTGAAGTGCATTTGTCAAGTGTTTGGACGCAAGCAAATATCATTTCCCGTCCATTATCCAAAAAGTAATAATTTCTACTGATCCAGTCAAAGGCCATCTCATAAACGTCTGCAACAAGCAGAAAAAATCAATTAAACACACGAATCATGTGAATGCATATATACGAATAATTGGGATCTGGCAACAAGTGTGCTGTTATACATCACTCAATCAACAAGGGCCAGAGAGTCATTAAACTACTTAAAGAATTATACAGGCACCCAATTTTATACAGGCGTGTATAAAAGACATGACGGAGATCATTAAATACAGAAAAAAATACCAACCTTCAAATGAGTATAAATACGGCTGCGGCATTTCCCAATAGTGTTGCATGTCATTTGCTATGGCACAGCGCATACTTGATACGTTATCATGGCTGATCCAGCATACAGTGGAATTCAAGTGATCAAAGTCAAGGCCAAGGAGGTTGACATTCGCAGGGCTTGTGTAATTTTCAGAAATAGTTGTGGTAGAACCATTTAGATGAGCCCATCTAATTTCCTTCTCCGTTTGGTACAATAGCAGAGCCGGAGCTTCTTTTGGCACTAAAATATCCAACATGTTATGTTACATTACAACACAGTCTCCGTCATTCATGAGTGATGACGACAGCAGAGACGATTAATTTTCGCTGCAACGCTATTTCATATTTTGCTCTCAATAAAATATGACTTACCATTTACTGCTTGACACTCCGTTCCAATACTCACATAACCTTTGACGCAGGAGCAAGTTTTCTCTCCATTTGTTTGCACACAATGCTGATCACAAGCGCCATCCAGCAGACACTCATTAGTTTCTACACAAAATAAAAAATATAATGAATAAATGATTATGAGAAAATTATTTGCAAATGCAATCGTAACGAAGGATTTCTCACTCTCGAAAACTTACCAACACAGTTATTATCCTTAAATTCCTTCCCTACTGGACAGTAGCATACAGGGCCCTTCTCTGAAGGTTTGCAGCCATATTTACAATGTTGAGCTGCCTCACATATAGTTGTATTGCGACAAAATTCATGTTCGTCCGAGCTAAAATTATTTTAAAAAAGAATCATAACTAAAATTCTATCTCAAAAGCCACGTCAGAACTCCGTGCTGACTAAAATACTCACGAGTCAGGACAATCTGGGAATCCATCACAAAAATGAGCGATCGGCTGACAAGTCACTCCATCCGCACACTTCATTGAATTGACACTCGGACACGAAACTTCCGTTTTGCCTTTCGAATTAAAAAAATCATGAATTACATCAGGCCAGGGTGCAAACCGTAAAATAATTTTGGTTGGATATTTACATAGTTCTGGATCTTCATCCGAAGTATCAATAAGGTAGTTTTGGGCGAATCCACAATCTGCTTGACCTGCATGAAAAATAGCAATCATTCAGTAGTACTTTCTCGAATATCTACCACAAGTCTGTAGTCATGTAATAGTTGAATCACAAAAGGCTTACCATCGCATTGCCAGCCCGACGGAATACATTTCTTGGACAATTTGCATGTAAAAGTTCCATTTCGGCACGGTAGATGAGCTATTAATTTATGTGATACTGCATATTAGTCAACAACTCGAAAAATTGCCAAACAGTACTATTCACTATTGTGATGCATCACTTACGGCAATCATCCGGTTCATCAGAGCCATCTTCGCAATCAATTATCTGATTACACTTTTGACTCTTCGGTATACATTTCAGTCGGTCTTTGCATAAGAATTGATCCGGAGCACAGGAAGATACTGCCAAATAGAGAAAAACAGTTATTTTAAAATTCTCATTCAAATCACGACCCATACATTACAACATCGTCAAACCAACTTCATCATCAGAATCATAAAATCTTCCATTCCAACTTACCGAATAATGATGCATGAAATCCCTTGCTCCCATCTACTGCTTCTATAATATCTTTTGCAAAAACTTGTGAAACCGTTTCCGGCAATAATAATGTCAAGGTGCATAATAAGAGAAAACTGAGTGTGGTCGTTGTTCTTCTGGCTCTTTCACTTTGCATGTTAGGTGTCATCTGCCTTCCACACAATCTCGTAGTAACCCTCATTGTTCTTGTGACAGTCTAATTTTTTTTTGTTTCTGGACTTGTAATGAAATTATATTAACTACTACAAGATCCACCTAATATCTCTTCTCTCGCCTGTCCTCCGTTTCTTGAATCAATAATAATAATAGTGAGTACAAAGGGTAGAGAAAAAGCTTCATGATCACAGCAGAACCTTTGTGTCATTATTTATAAATGCTGATGATTCAACAAGTTCTTCTTATTAACTCTTATAAAGACCTTAAATAAAATTAAATCTTAATATCTCCTTTCATAGCTGTTTCTTCTGTCTCATTACTAATCTACATATATTCAAAACCTAGGTTCACAACACGCAAATAAACAATAGCTGCTTCCTTCCAGGTAATATTGCACATCAAATGGACAACATGACTCGTCGTGTCACCAAAAAGGTCAAATGGCCAATGGACGTGTCTTCTTCTTTCCTTTTTCAATTAATCACCGTAACATCCCATTGTCACGTACTCAAATGCATCCTATTCTTCTTTCACGAACTTCTTAACAATTCTCATCACCGCTTCATCAACCCAGACAAAGATGGACTCTGCAAAGAAGAAAAAATTGCATTCAGTCAAAAACATTTCGTTGACCAGAATGACAATCATCACCACCACCACCACTTCCTTAACATAACAAGAAACAAACAAACTTGACCTCACAGTTCCTAACCTCAGTCTCCTAAACCGCAGTTTCTTAAACCTCAGTTTCCTAATTCTCGCTAACCTGACAGTACTTATCGCTCCTACAAATAGCTACACACTAAAATGCTCATTTCTCCGCAAAAATCCAGTTTCTTCCATCACTTACAACATTTCGCACAAAAAATTCCTCCTGAGCGGAAATGACAGTAGCTCTGTGCATTCTGGCGGCCGTCATCATCATGATCATCACATTTATAATCTGCTTGCTATTAAATACAAAGCCAATTCAGCGGCAAAATCCTCCACAAATTACACACGTTCTAACAACCTCGTTCACCACGATGATGGCTTTAATAATAATTTGAACTAGCAATAAAACATAGCGCGAGTATTATGTTGATGATGATAACGCTCTTCCCTATCTATTCCATTACATCCCTCCGTCTTCTAATTCTACTACAGCCGAACAAGAATCTAATGACAACAACAACAAAATATTATAGTAACTTATAAACTGAATAACACGCACACACTGGCTGTAAGTTGTTGTCTGTCCCCTTCTTGTTGCTGTTCCTTTTGGATGAAGATGATGGCAATCACAAAATCTTTGTGTTATAGCAGCAAACGAACGCAAACAGGCAGCTAACGTTGATGATGATAGTACTGA
>JAQFYD010000142.1:0-27504 GCA_034694225.1 Bourletiella hortensis | reverse complement strand
TCAAGTTACGGCTGTTAGTATAACTGCGCAGATAACAGAGTACACAACAATTATTTAACACAGGCTTATCGTAACAGACTGATTTTAAATTTGTGTTACCAAATCCATAATGACATTCTGTTATTCTCGCTCAGTTAAACGAATCAACCCTACTTTTACGAAGGGATACCACTGCTAAAGGCCAAAAGCCTTTAACAACTTCCTCAATCAGCTCCAACAACAGTGATTCATCGGCTGCATCCAGCAGTCAACGTCCTTCCAGGCAAGAACCCGTGGATTGGCGGAACATTGTTAAGAATTCTGATGAAGAGGCACGACATGCGTCCTTCCGTTCCCGGTAAGAATTCAGCCGAAAAGCCCAGTCTCTCCAGAGAATTACTCCACTACGAATTTTTCTCACTATTCTAAATACCCGGTATTAAATATCCATGTGGATTTTCCTAGGATAACCCACGAGCCACACGTGGAGGCCAAGTTCTCACAGAATAATTATTATACAGATGACAATCCCGAAGTGCCTCCGTTGATTTGATCTCTAACAATGCAAACCTTATGTAAGCTTTGATCACATGTCAATAAATTCGCACGCTCTGTTTACTTCCTCCTCCTCCGTTTTGTCTTTTTTCCCCTCCATATATAACATAATTATTTTCTGCTGGGGGAGTTCAAATGAAGGATAACATATAGAGTAACAAGCAAACCAAAAAAAACTGGCATTTGAGTGGTTGAGATGGCTGTTTACGCTCTTCAACGTATGTTGAACAAGTAAGTCAGGTTACTTATACTTATAAGTCTGGTCTCTACCTCTATACGTGCATATGAACGTGCTATTATTTTTAAATGCCCATCGTCTACATGTGTGTTTATACGTAAGGGAGAGCACCACCGCTAACGGGCAACTTAATGATGATGCATGTTGGGAAAGGTTGTGCATGTTCCCCACTCCGTCCCATAGCCAATCAGAAATTGCTAACCCAAGCATTAATAAACTCGTCATCAACATCACAAAAACAGCAGGTTGAACACCATGCGCATTATCCCGTCCCAGCCGCAGCAATTATTTTCCATACTTTGTCCTCATCATCTTCAAACCTTACTTTGTCTTCCTCTTCATCTTGACAAACACACATTAGTATTATACAATCAATCTTACTATTTTTCCTTTAAAATTTAAGCTTGTCTCTTTAAACAAGCTTATCATCCATTCCTATAGCTGGAGAAAAATGGGACTTGATGTAGTTTTGGGTATAATTATCAAACGTTAGTTTAAAATGCTATAATGTCAAAGCTTTTACAAGCTGGAGGCGTGTTCACGTGCTAGACAATGACGTCTTTGAGAGGCAGTAGTAGTAAGTTGTAGGAACCTATATCTATATGAAAGCAACTGCGAGAGAAGCATACACACACACACACGCTCAGAACACATTACGACTGTATATCGCTCTCACTCTGTCTCTCTCCCCCTCCTAACAGAAACTGCCTCAGCCTGCACAGCAAGTCTCATTTCAAGTAAACACCTTGTGGAAGACGGAGATCTGGAAGACATCATCATTATCCGGTGGTACCTTAGGAAAACACGGAAATTTTATAGTGGAATTTTGGATTTGTTGATAAAGGAATTATCGTCATCCAGTTTAACAGAGTAAAAGCAGCGTACGTACGCTAACTAACTACGTTCGAGCAGTAACAGTTAGTCACGGAGTGAGAGAGAGGTAGAGGTGTAAGTGGTGCTACAATGTTATCCCGAATAGGGGTTTTTCCATTCCTCTGATCTGATGGTGCATTAATAGTAGTTCCAACAGGCAAAGTCTAAGCAAAACTGTGTATGCCTTTTGAGTGCGCCTGTAGTGTATCTTGTGTGCGGACAGGAGCTACTGCCGCTACGGCTCCATAGCAAGCAAGCAAGCAGCAGCAGTAGTGTGTGTGTGACAAAACTTCCTTTCCCACTGTCCCCTGTATATATCTCCATGTATCCAGCGTTAGTGGCTCAGTCAGTCAGTCACAAATTGCGGAGAATGACTGACATAGTATAAATAAACGTGGGGTGTGAGGCTCTGTTTTAATAAAACATCTCTGTGGAAACAACTCTCCGTACTCAGTCAACAGTTTATGGAAGGACGGTAGTTAGTCAAGTTTAGTAAGTTTTAATATAACAATGGCTGGAACGGAACCAAGTCCACAGCAG
This sequence comes from Bourletiella hortensis, assembly GCA_034694225.1. NCBI lineage: Eukaryota > Metazoa > Arthropoda > Collembola > Symphypleona > Bourletiellidae > Bourletiella > Bourletiella hortensis. Next base: position 25,319 of record JAQFYD010000142.1, on the reverse strand, counting down.
CAACAGCAGCACCACCAACAACAGCAGCAACAACAACAGTCACATAGTAGTAGCAGCAGCAGTAGCAGCACTGCACCAGCCATAGTAACAACTATGACTGGTGGTAGCAATTCTGTTATTAGTAGTGGTGGTGGTAACAGTGGTAGTAACACTAGTAACAGTGCAAGTGGTCACCATGGTAGCAGTCATCAGAATAGCAACAATGACTATGGTGGATTATCAGCTAATGATGACCAGTTGGCTTGTGCATCTGAAAATTCATTATTCTCCTTGAAATGGAACGAATTTGACAAACAGCTAGCCTTGGGTTTCTCAAATTTGTACCAAACCCAGGAACTGGCGGATGTGACAATTTGCTGTGATGGCAAATCTGCTCAAGCACACAAAATTGTCCTTGCAATGTGCAGTCCATATTTCAGACAAATTTTTAAGGTACCTCTTCGTCCTTTCTATATTTGTGAGGTGTGTTTACTAGCAGTAGAGGATTAGCTCATGATGCAGGTGTTTTTGCAGCCGTATAGTGGTGTGTGGTGTAACATGTGAAAGACCGCCAAAAAACTGAATAAGTGGAGACATAAACGCAGTCCCGGGACTGTGAGTAACTCCAAACTCCTCTATGGTCCCTTTATGATGTGTGTAGCCAGTCGCCCTATCTTTTCCTAATGGCCAATTTTAAGCAGTGGAAGGACCTTATCAGTTTTAGTTTCACACATTTATTGAAGTCGACTTTGAAAATTATTCGAGCACTGAGTGATGGTTGGGAAATTTATAAAATTTTGGAAATATTTTATTATAGGATCACCCATGCCAGCATCCGGTGGTTATCATTAAAGGGATCAAGTCTCATCAGCTTCAACTTGTTCTGCAGTTTATCTACTTTGGTCAAGTTAGCGTGGAGAAGCGGGAGATAGAAAATTTTATTGAAGCGGCTGAATTGCTCAAAATTGATGGGATCTCCGCGAATGAGTCGCAACAATATGAATACGGTGGCGGCGGCGGTAGTAGAAATAATTCTACCATTCGGCAGCCACTATTGGTACGTAATATTCTCATGTTGCCTTGTACTGTGTATGCATGCTAACATGAATGCATTTTACTCGTCACAGTCACAAATGTCCCCATTACCTCTGCCCGTTACTATGCACTTGACTGACTTGCACTTTGAACAGGGATACGCATGTCCCTTGGAGTTATCTTCATATCCTCCATGTTTATTGTTGTTATGTCATCATCGTCTGTGTAAATCACACACCATTGACCAATATGTGTAGAATAATTAGTTTGATTTGTAACAAAATTGAAGTTTAATGAGGGGAGCGGAGAGGGAGAGAAAGAGATAAGCAAAGGCGGGATGAAAGTTAATTATGTGTAACTTTGGATGTCGGGAGATATGGTCACTTTCGTGCACATTTAGTCACTTACTTGCTTTTATTTCCATGTTGTTTGTGATAGCCTTGTAGCATGTATTTCAACTCATTTATAAACATGCATGTAGCAGCAGGAATAGTACTTGAAGATAACCTGATGTGTCTAAGGTTATTCGTTGTTCCATATTATGATTCCAATATGGATGGAAAAATTAGATCAGTTTAGATTCACGTCTGTTATGACGACGGTGTAATTCTTGATGTGAGAAGTGAGGCGTTGTGGTATAAAATTCATGACTTTTGCACGGATAACAGACCATGGGGAAAGTTGGAGAAAGGTGAATATGCTTTCATTCTCGTATTTTCATTCCTGTTGTATTCCTATTGCAGAGACCGACTGAATCAACATCGAAACTGGCAGAATCCTTCCTGAGAAGTAGCAGATCAACATATCCCTCGCAGTCAGTGTTGAGATCAAGTCCACATGAAAGATGGACTCCATCAGGAACACTAGAAATGCTTAGTCCAGCACCATCCTTGAAAGCTCCGTCAGATTTGAGCGTTTCTGCTAGTCATGGTGGTATGGGGACAAGTGTAGGACTCAGTGGACGAAGATACAGCTCCAGATCTAGTGAAGGCTCGGGAGGAGGAGGAGGAGGAGGAGGAGGAGGAAATTACTCAGATGGTGGGCCGCATATGGCATCCGTAATTAGAAATGCTCATATGTCAAGCAGTAGTAGCTGGACATCTCAGTCTCGCCAACCAAGTAAAGATGGTCTGATCTCACCCAAAAGTTTGAGAGGCTCCCCTCCGGCTCCAACTGGTTCCATGTCAGGAATTCCACCCATGAGCCCTGTTGAAAATCGTGAACTTTCCAGTGCTGGAGCAAGACTGGGATCACCTCCATTCCTGGAACCCCCACTACCCGTCATGGTCAATTTGGAGGAAAGTCCTGACGAATACATTACAGACACTAGCCCTGGCGGTATTGAATCTGGACTTGTTCGTGGAGAGGGTGAATATGAACTTTCCATCCGACCTGTCTCAGGCCTACCCCTTCCCTATTCCAAAACGTTCAAAACTTCCTCAGGAATTGTGAGTGCGTCCATGGTAAAATCACTAAGTCCACGACGACTCCCTCCCAATAGTCCAACCTCCTCCACCTCCTCTTTAGATGTTCCCGACCAGATTATACCTCATGAAATCATTCATTCACCTACAGTTGTTCCAGCCAAAAAGCGTTTCAGTCATTTATCTCATGGACTAAGATACTCCCCCGTGGACCAAGAACAATCTCTCGTCATCCGTCCTGTCTACAATCCCGTATTGCTCCCGCCATCAGGACCAACCGCCAGTAGTAATATTTCTAACCCACATACTAGTAACGCTAGTAGCGCAGGACCAAGCAATTTTATTAGTGGAGGTATAGGTTTACTAGGAGGACCATCACTAACATCATCATCATCATCGTCCGCCAAAGTTAGAGCACATAGACAGTCACAAGTTCCCCTGTCCGCACGCTACACATCGGCGCAAGTGGACGCTATTGTAGACTCAGTGACAGATCATTCCGGCCCTTGTGTTCCTTGTAAAATATGTGACAAATGGGTGAAAAGGGAACGGCTTCGGGCTCACATCCACGAGTGTCACCTTGTTCATGGAGAAAAGATTATTTGCCCTCATTGTGGTGTAGCACTTAAGTCAAAGGGCAGCTACCGGGTACATGTATGGAGACATCGTCGTGGAGTGTTAGCACGGGGTTTAAAAACGAAACGGGTTTTAGGGTCTGGACAGAGACCAACAGTTAGGATACCAACTACTACTAGCACTACTACTTCCCAATCCTAGCAGTAAAGGAGAGCTATTACTACTAACCATGTATAGTAGTAGTAGTAGCTGTAGTAAAAATGACTACTACGGGTTTAATAACGACGATGATGATGATGATGTTGCTAACAGCGATAGCGTCCGAATGCTACCGAATGAAAGGCATACGGAGAGGAGGATATGAATGCATAATTTCTTCAGTTATATTTGTGGACGGGGTCGTTGGGTACGTTAGTTGTTTGCAGTTGGTGGGTGGCTACACTACTGCCTCAGTTTCCCGTGCGTTCGTTTATAAACTGCTGTACAAGGCGATTGGCTCTTTCTGTGCTGCTAATATACATATTCAGAGTCATAACATATCATTTCTTGTCATACTTCAGTGATGTTGTAAATATATACCCTACAATTGTTACTTATTTTATTTTATAATTTTTTCCCCTCTACAAGGACGATGTTCATTTGTTGTAATGTAACTTTGAAATATATTATATCATTATTGTATAAGGCTCAGGTGGGACCTATAAATAATATCATTGGTAGCTAATAGTAACTCAATCGTATAGTAGAAAGGTATGAGAGGGAGAAACTTTACAGGAAAATGAGTAGGACTATTGGTAAGGCAAGGAATATTGTCAAGGATAGGAAATACAGGGCCCGACGGCAACGATTGTATTGACATGATCGGGGTATACAGGTGGTTCTTGATGTCTTGAATTGCTCTTTGTATTTCATCTCATGGACCTTCATATACGTACCTTCTAAGCTCACGTGGAACTTAATGTGATCCTGCATTTTTATGTGTATAAAACAAATTTTTAGCTACTCCTTGTTATAATATGATATCAATATATCTGCGGAGAAAGCATGTGTTAATGTTAGTGGTGTTCAAGAAAGAAAGAAAGCTCAGAGACTTGAGACTTTAGAGATGAGGAAGAGAGAAGGGGGAAAGTATACAAAAATGTCGAATTATGTCTTACGTACAAAAAGAAAAGATGAGGCGAGTAAGAGTGCCTTATCCGTCTCATCAAAATATTTCCAAATTATAATCGTGTATTCATTCTCACTGCATTTCCTGACGTAACCAGCATTGAACATTTGGTCCATCAGAATGAACTTGAACGTGTTTCCTTCGAAGATGAATAAACATTAATGTGTTCAAATTAGTACGGGAAATCGGACATTGTCGCAATTATTATCTTCCATCTTACCATCCCGAATGTACTGCTCAATACGAATCTTTCTCCCTCCATTGATATTATTGATTACATCAAATTTTTTCACTTTCCTATCCCTCCATATTTGACGAATGTTTCTTAGGAAAGAGCTAAGCTTTGACTCATGTGCAGGACTGGGTATAATCCGGAATTTATTATTGCTCTTCTTCAGGGGCTCAGACTGGTACACGAGTCTTTTAGTATAAAATGGGCACTGTTTGATGTGACCCAATAATATATCCCTTGAGTCGAAGACTTCTACATACTGCGCATTTCAAACTTTTTAATAATTTATCCATTGAAAACAGAACAGAATCAATAAAAGGTCGCTGGGATCACTGTCAACTGTACTTACATTGCCACATCCGTTGAGACCGAAAATCCAACCGATGCATGAGTACTGAATAAGACAGTGGGACCAAGTGAAGCGGCGGTGAATGCTTAGAATACGCTCACAAACGTAGTCGTAGATGTGTACATTAAAAAATCTGGAATCCTGAAAGCATCGCACTGCCCATGGGTCGGTCTTTTCAAGTCCTATAGCTATGTGCATGACCTGATTGTCATCCGAGATGTCATACTGGCAAAAGGCTCTGTAATTCAGGTCATCTGGGGACAAAGTTGGACAAACCCTTGTGTCATTTTGCAAGAGGTATTTAAAAATTCAGGTAGTATTGGAAAAATTAATGGAGGTATATACCATCAGGGACTATTTCCCTCTTTGTAACCTTCAATCTTGTCATTGTGCTAAACAGCTCAAGTCCCAGAGGTACCTTCACACTGTCTTGTTTCAAGTCTATAAAGTCAAACATGAGAGCTAAGCGTGTTATGAGCGATAACTGAACGCTGACAACGACGATGAATAAGACATGAGACAGGAAGGTCACTTTATGCATCGATGAGACATTACCTGAAATGTAGAAATCACTATGAAGATCAAGAAATGTGTAAGCAAAGGCCTCTTCATTATTCATTGGCATTATTTCCGACTTTTTTTCATCATTTCCTCCGCTCTCGGCCTGGGTGGGGCACTTGAAAAAGTCACATATATAAAATGATTGCGCAAAGGTTCTGACATCTGTGTAATCGAGCCCCGGATGGGGTCATGAGGTACGCACTTGGATCAATATAACCGGGACTTCTTCTTCCATGTTCAGGGACATCACAGCTATTGGTGACGCTCATATATAATTCTATGAATTCTCCTGCTCCACTTAAAATCATCAAATAATGCTGTCAGTAAAATCATTATTGTTATTATTTGCAATACCTTCGTTCTCGTCTCCCTTCAAAAATGCTACTGCTACTGCTACCCATACCCTACTGCTGTACCATATGGCGAAAGGTAAGTTGAGCGTGTGAAGGAAAGTTATGCCTTATGCCAGTGTCAGTTAACGCAACGCTTTTCCGGCTCACATTCCTCCTCTTAGCAGCGGCTCGTCAGTAGTAAGTTGTACTACTCTCGCGCAATGAGCTTCCTCGTATTAAATCCTCCTACAAGTGTCTATAGACACAATTTTTTACGTTCGTGTTGCATTCTTGTTGAGGTGAGCATCATTGCCAAGAACGTTTAATCTCCTAGACATAAAATCCAATTTCTTGTGGACCCTCCGACACGAATGGTGACAGAAGAGGAGCGACAGATGACACGCTTGACGACATAGTATTCTTGATTGTCTCTTCTATGTACTCCTTCCCTATTGTTTCTACCTCCTACACACATTAGTTTGTGTGAATTTGGTTTTCCTGAAAGAGCGAAGCCGAAAAGTACTTGTTCGAACGAATGAACAACAACTTGTTGTCAACAAGTTTGCAAGGACCGGACTACAAGTTTGTAAGCCTTGTAATTTGGGCAATAGCATGGCCGTACCTTTTGACTTAACTTTGATGAGAGTAGAGCCACATTGTAAAAGTTTCACTCCTTCCGCGGGCGGACGAGGTTAGGCATGATAATGCTTTTAGTACATCATTACTTTGGCCAATGCAAATGTACCCATTGAACCCGGAGAGCAGCGTCGACCTCGAGACGAGGACATTGGTTGCTGTGGCTAGTATTTATATCATCAAAAGCTTAATGCAGAAAAAGGAAGGGGTTCAAGATTATAGGCCTAAACGACCGATTTGATCGTACCACAGAAAGTACATTAAGCTAAGATAGTAGTTTTTACAAGTCTTTTGTTATGATTCTCAACAGCAGTAGCAGTAGCTATCAAAACCTTCTCGTTCGAGTTTCCTGCATATCGAAGACGATTAAGCAAAATAATTACACTGCAGCCACAAATGTAACTCCAAGCGTATCATTAATATGGTCATATGAGAATAAATAAATAGAAATAAAATATGTCATTGGGATCGTCCGAAGAAAAAAAACAAGTTCGGATAACACTTTTACAGCAAACAATTACGTCGTTTAAGTAAACATCCGAGAGGGAATGTGAATGTATTTTCCGTGATAGTCACAATAATTCCAATCCAAACCTTATACGTCATTCCTAAATCAGTATGTCATTTGTATGCGCTTCACATCTTCACAGATTTAGCTCTTATATTCTCAATAATTACTTTCTGCTTCCGCCAAGTTTATTCCCCTGCAAAGGTAGGCAATGACCAGCGGGTCCGAAATAACACTCATCCCATCATCTTCATTCTGATCGCACTAATTCATCGCGCCGGATCAAAGTAATCCACCGGCCCATTTGGAAACCAATTAGAATAAGAGGAAATTAAATATTTCCGTGTACTTGTAATTGGCCACAATTCCACTTTAATTGCCCTGAGACAGTCATAAACAGCGTGCCAGGATGGCCGTAAAGGCAAAGCCGACTCAAGGTTCGTGAAGCCTTTAGCCAACTTTGAAGCAGAAACTGAACCATAGCAGCCATCTCTTGAGCCCCGGAAAATTTATGTTCCCAAAATCCCGGAAACATTTCCGGGCAGAAATTTATCCGGCAAGATGGGAACATTTCTTCCGCAAGGATAAATCTGGAAACTTTTGAATGGCATATTGGCGCCGCAATCCCTCGTGAGTACAGAATGACTTGATTCAAAACACAAGAAAAGAATGAAGGACGCGAGAGGGACAAGGAATAATAATAAACTTGTCACTAAATCCTAATTAATTTGTTTATTATTAAAATAAAACTCATTTATACATAAATTACCTCTTGACACATTGTACTTCCATTGAAAATCCAGACATTGATATTCTCCCGATCCCAGTGTTGTGCTTCCGTGTTGTGGTAACGCTCCCAGTCGAAGTGGTTTAATCTTTCGGTAAGATTTGCGTGATCTTTGATGATCAAACGAACCGTTTGTCTTCGTAAAGAAATTAATGCCCTCTGAAATTCTCCTAATTTTATTTACATCTCGTTGCATATGATGATTACATAATAATAATTGAAAGACTGAGATCGATATTAAAGTTACATGTTACATTATACGTCTGACTGACAAGTTCGCAGATCTGCGCATTTGTTATGCATCTTTACCAAGCCCGTTATGATTCTATTTGGAATAATTTCCAACTTTGAAAGCATCAGATTTGTTCGAAGGAAGACACAAGTTTTAAAGAAATCCGGAAGTGCCTGTTTGAACGTACTGAACGACACCACTAATTGCGGTTAATTGCCTTCAAGTAAGTTAAACACTTCTAAGTCATTGGCATGTCTATGAACGTTTTTGTTGCTATAATTATTGCTCAAGTTTACGTAATTTGGCTTATTTACGCACTGCAGATGTTTAGCTAATCTTGGATGACGATTTTATAAGAAGGTCAATGCCTGTTGTTCCAAGACTACCGTATAGACGCAATTACTATTGATTCTTATGGCATGACTGTGTATCCATTTATATAAATGCATAGGAGTCTTAAGTAACGTGCTTTGCAGCAGCTGATAATAATGCCGTCTCGTACAGGATTCCTGTCACAATATCTAATTCGATTATGCAATTATAATTTATATAATATTTTGTTCATCACTCATTTCTAAGATGGCAGGGAAGGCCATTCCCTTGCACTACTGTTTGTTTCATAGTTTCATCCTGTAATATGGACAAAGGTTAAAATCGGAGGTAGTGGTGTTGAGCAAACCTATTATTTTTTTATTGCTGCTAGAAAGACGATAAGAAATTCTACGGTTTCAGGCGGCAAAGCATACTATTGCATGATGGAATTTTTACTACTGTTATCATCCTGCATTATTTATTGTTAGCAGCAGCAGCAGCAACCTCTTTCTTTCTTGGTCTCCTCTGATTCATGGTCTGTACCTTCTTCCGTTATCTACCTCTTAACCTTCCTGTACTTTTTGGCAAACTCACACATATTAGTTGTTTTAGGGGTTGTTGCGGATGCACGTGCATACAAAATTGTTTTGAGGAAATATTAAAACCATGATTTCCGTTGGTGTAACACAACGAGTCTAGAGTATGACATAAGAGGGTGACGTGACAGGACTTTAATTGGTTTGACAGTTAAAGAGACTAGATGAGCAGTGTATGCATTGCTTCATGCAGGCAGACAGAATGAAATTATGTGCAGATGAATGACGGAGTATGGAGCAGTCCTTTTATTTATTCGCGTGTTAGTAAATGAGTGAGCTGAAGCTTCTTCTTACTCTTGCTGTTGTTACAAGTTTACTGTTTGCAAGGTCATTAGGAGAAGAAGAAGAGTAGAGTAGCTCATCTTCTTTCTTTATTTCTTTCTTTCTGCAGTAGTGTATTCAACTGCGCCTGTGTTTATGTGTGTGGGTTTGAGTTAAAAGATTTGCTGTACTTTAGCTATATACACAGACACACATGGCTATGGAGGGCTTGTTGTAATAATAATGAAATGCGAATGTAAAGTAACATGGTTATGGCCGGAATGTTTGAACATTATGGGAGAGAGTGGCTCATTTTACCTTAACCTTGAGGGTCAGACCCGGTTCTTGATATTGTAAGAAGATTCTTCTTAACATTATAAACATGGCTGTGCCAAATAAGCTCTCATCTCCTGTTATGCTGTGGGCAAGTGAATGAGGAAATTATATTAGTGAGCTTATGGAGCATTGCATGTAAGCTTTTAACATGGAAGCAAAATTATGATAGAGAAGCATCGTCGTCATCGCTAGGACAAAGACTGACTCATACTGTAGCTTCATTCATTCGCCTGCTTGAAGATCCACCTGAAGTAAGACTGCAGTTTATTCTGGATTTTCACCAAGTTTTGTACTTGAAGGCAAGGAGTAAGTGCAGGTGCCTCATGGATTTAATCTTTACGCAAAGTTTTATACGCAAGTTCCATTTTATATTTTAATTTAGTATCCTTTATGGGCACGGACACAGTTAGTGTCAGTTGAATATTCATTTTTGTACTCATATCATCATGACAGGAGTGAGGACGACTTTCATTCCATGCTGTGTCTTTTTGCGGTGAAGAAATAAAGCTCCGGCTGACTGAGTGAGTAACAGAAGAAGAAGAAGAAAGGAGCAGTAATTTATTTGTAGCCTAACGGCAGCTATGCGCACGTTATATTGGATTTAGGACTAAAAGATTGAAATGAGAATTTATGTGCCCTGCTCATGGTACACATGGCGTAGTCAAGTAAAAAGAAAAGGGTTTGTGAACGAACATGATGAGGATGTCGTGTGTTGTGTCGAAGGACGATGTGAAAGAGGCAGTTTAAGTCAGGCAGTTCTCGGTGCTGGTGGGGAAAGAGTATAGTGCTAAAATAGTAGTAAGTAAGAAGTAGTGTGTCTTTCTAGTCGCCGGTCTATGGCCCAGATGTGTAGCAATACTTCATAAGGAGCATTCTTTTAGTTAACATCTTGTTGTGTGTGAGGGAGCATAATTACTATTATTACAATTAGAATCAAGTGAGAGTTAGTACACTACAAAGTGAATTAAATGGACTCCAACGTTGTTGTTATATAAGAAGAGTGGAACAATGGTAAGCAGCTAAGTTAAAGGTGGATTGATGCAATAGAGGGAGGCTAATGACTTGACTATTTTTGAGCGAATTTTTTAGTGGTATTTCACAGTGTATTGTTAAACGTCAAATTTGACTTTCCTCGTTGTTGTCATCATTATCTTTGCCGCACATTCCTTTGGTTAGTAAAAAGGAATTATTGTTATGTATTCATTTGTTTATGAATTGCCTATTGTTATCCAGCAGTAAGGGCCTTGAGTGGAGGCAGGCGTCAGTGTGAATTAACAACGTGTGTGTATCCTTTTACTCATTATATTTGTCCTCATAGATTTATGAGGTGGTGCTGGTCCATTGACAGGCTTTTAGCTTTGATTTCAGTCACTACTATGGGAGTGTACACAACAGGCCCTACTTACACTTCACATATCAGCCTTCTGACTCTTTTCTGACATGTGAGTGTAGTAGTGAGCTGAGTATCTCCTCGTTCCGATTGACTGAACTCGCTGGAGCAGCACTTCATACTGCTGATGGGGCTACAGGAGAAATAGTTTTGAAGTGTGAGCCAGATGCTGAAGAACAGCCGTTAGTGGTGCTTAACATTTTGACCCTTTCTGAAGATTTTTTTGGCACTAAAAAGTGTTCTATTTTGGACGTTTTCAATCGATTCAGGGAAAATTTGATTAGGAAGCAGCAGTTTTACCTTTTGCCTAAGGCCGGAAGCGGTGCTGTAATTCAGTTTCTTCCATGTACCATTCTGTTGGTGGAGGGACGGAATTCTCTGCAGATTTGGGGAGTTCTGCTTGTCATATTTTGTAGTCTATATGATGGTTTAATATTTAATTCATCTCTTGGGGTGAATGGTACGCGGGACGACGTGGAGATGTGGGAAAGGTCGCTAAAAGAATAGCTTTTTGTATAGCTTTGAATATTTAAGATTTGTGCGAGCTTTTGTTCTATACAAACCATTGTTTCCGTGTAAGTTGTAACTAACTCTTTTGGATACATTTCATTGATTTTTGCACATCCTGTACTGGTGGTATTGTGCATGGTAGCCCCTGTCCCATTGGCAATTATGTTGTTCGCCATTATTTATTTGGGACGATGAGACTATTCTGGAACTAATGGCAGCCAATGTCAAATCATTTTGCTGTTAATTCTTGCTCTCTGACTGTAATTTAGCTTTGTGATATGATGTCTACTACCATACAATCATTCTTTTCGTTGTTGGCTTCTGTTATTATGTGAGACGAATGTGGACGCAGGTGGAGTAGTTGATACGACTATTGTCGTTGTTTTTCCCTGTGGCTCTTTCCTCTGTCCATGCCTGAGTGCTTCCTGTCGCAATGGGCTGGCTACCTTGTCAGCAGTCTCTGTAGCTCATTCGGTCAGTGAGTTTAGATTTTTGGGGCAAAAGAGTTGAGCTAAACATAATGTCTGTAAGGGCCCTTGCAATAATTGTTTTTGTTTGTTATCAGCTGTGCAGCTCAACGATAGTAACGCTTGAGAAGGGCTGAGAGTACAAGCTTTAGATAATGAGGCTAGAGTAAGTGATAACTTTGAAGATTAAAGTGAGTGTTGTTTATACGGAAGGGAAAGTGTATGATGTAAAGGGAGGTTTTGCATAATTTTAATAATGAATGTTTTTACTTTTTTACAGCGGAATGGTAAAGGACTTTGTTGTGGGTCGAGACTGACTGAGTCATGCTGTGTTCATGAAGAAAGGAGGAGTGCTTGGCCATTATGATGATGAGAGAAGGATAAATTAGTTGGGGTCAGTTTGCCATCGGAGTGAGAGTTGTAAGAGAAGACGGTGGTGCGTGTGCAATAATGTGACAGGAGTGAGTCCTTGTTGACTGTCAAGTGACACGATTACCTTTGGAGATTCGGATTTTAAAGTAATCAAGATGCCACTTACTTTGAGGAAACGTGATAGTGGACGGGCGGGGAAGGAGAGCAAGAAGGCCAGTAATAATGTTGGAGCCAATGGAGATGTGAGCAAGCAGGAGTCTTCCAGTTCGTCTGTGCCAGAAAATTCTATCCAAGAAACTAAAATTATTTCTAGTCAGGAATCAGCCAAGGTATGATTGCACAGTGCACAATTTTTATGAAAAATGTATGAAAATAATGTAAAATCTTGTACGCATTTCTATTGGCTGCTGCTGAAAAGGATTAAGGAGTAAGTCAGTGGCTGTTATGCCAAAGGGCGAGATTATTGTGTGTGCGTGGTAGGAAGATGCTAATTTGATTATAACCTAATTATGTACCTTTAACACAGGATAACCCCGGAACCGCAACAGCTACTGAGGACCCAAGTGACGACAGTATGAAGTCGATTGTTGGTCGTAGCAAGCATCACCCCAAATTAGACCCGGACTCTTCCTCCTTAGGTCAAATAGAGACTGGTAAGGAGGCGAAGGAGCGCGATAAGAATCGTGCCTCATGGGTCAAGACCATCGGAATGCGAACACTCAGACTTCGGAAACATGGAGATTCGAAGTCTGGAAAGTCTGTTCAGAATATTTTAGCTGCAGTAGAAAATGATAGTGGTAACAATGCTGCTACCGCCGGAGCTACAGGAATCCCTCCATCCCCTTCAGCATCCTCCTCATTAACAGAGCCTGGAGATACTTCCACAATAACTAAAGGACATAAGAAAAATGTGAAAAAATCCTCTAGTAGTGCATCTACAAATTTAAATGGAGCTACCCTTTCTACTGGTTCCACTCCGTCAACACCAACTGCCACCGGTATGGATGGCTCTACGACAAACAAATCATCCTCTGGACCTGCAGGAAACCCTGCAACAGAAGACTCGAATCATGGTAAATCCATTTCTTTATCAGGTCGTTCACCCTTAAAATCAGTAACTGAGCTCTGTAGATTTTATTTGCAAAAAAACGCGAAGGTTCATCTGCAGATGGTTAATGTGTTAGACACACACAGCAAGAAGAAGAAGAAACGTTGAAATGCCAGACTTTGTTCATACGGTTTTTTTTCGTAGTAACAGGAGGAACAGTATGGGAAATAACGGATGCATATGGACTTGGGATTGAAAAAGCGGAGAGGGGATCCAATATGCATATGTGCCTTATAATATAATATGATGGAAATCGATTCATATTGGAGTGCATGCGCCTCGGCGCGACTGTCGGGTTTTTTCGGATCCTCCCTGTTATACACAGGACTTGGCTACTCATGCCTTTCCTTACCTTCTGTCCGATCAATAGTTGTCAGTTGGGGTGCGTGCTGGATGGAATCCTATACTCTTTAGCATGTATCACTGCTCTTCCTTTTGTATGTATCGAGGGGAAACTATGCACTGGTAATCTCACTGGAAAGTTATCATCCGTCGGATGACCTGCGGCTGTTTTACACCGACTTTCTCCAGTACTCAGGGTATAGTAGTGTGTGAGGCGTTTTGCGGGTAACCGAAATAGTCCTCTTCACAGCGTCGTCCTAAGTGTCATTACTTTCCCTTGTATCTTGTCTCATATCTGCCTATACGGTTCTGCAATGTTTAAATTCGCATCTGCAGTGATAGGGCTGAGTTAAGAAATTTTCTATAAATTGGTAAAATTATTTGTATGTGCTGGAGTTCAAGTGTGACGTCTGGAAGATAGATATTGTTAGCAGCCGCCGCGTGATCCGGCATCAGTATCCTTGAAGATGGTGAAACAGGATTTCTGTCTGTTCATGGTGTGGACACTGAACTGAGATATTATTGCCGCTAACGTGGTGAATGCACGTTCAATGCAAGTCAGAGTGACTATGCTGCCTATGCAAACACTCCGGAGAAGGGCCAGTCCCTTGAAGTGCAACTACTGTACATAAGCCATTTTCTTACTATAAATAATTAAGTGTATGCTTGATGATTTTTGCGGAGGGAGAGTCAGGATATTTTAAAGCTGTTTTGGAGGTAGGTAGAAATATTGGAGCACGTAAAGACAGTCGGTGGCCTTTCGGTAAGCAGTCAAATGGATTTAATAGCCGGTCAATATTCGATTAGTTTACGCAATGAGCTTGGAAGCTCCAGTGCAAATATTTAAGTAGCAAAATGACGAAGTGAATATTTGATTATGAGGATGGATGGCATACTGTTTTCAGCATGGGTCAATTAATTGTTTTCGTAGAGGTGGTGACAGACTGTGGGTGCAAGTCTTGACAGAAGAATATGCATGCATAAATAATTTATAATATTCCATGCAGCTTATTACTGAAAGGAAAGGCTTACGTGTTTTAAGATGACAGGGCATCCGAAACATGCGTCAGAACTTTTAGAGAGTAGTCTAAAATCAATAGTTTCACCTAATTTGTGATTGGATATTGGTACTAATTTAATATTTATGATCAATTTTTTATTTCAGATAAACAAGACCCGGCCCGGTTTGCTGGTGATGGAATGTCTTTTAAGGCAAAGCTTATCGGAATATTGGAAGTTAGCGGTCCAAGGGGGGACCGGATATGCCAGGAAGCATTGTCCGAACTAAAAATGGCAGTAAAAGCTGCGGGGGAACATAAGCAGAAAATTACGCTACATGTGGCATTGGATGGACTGAGGATTAGGGATGAGAAAACTGGAGTAAGTGCATAGTGTACATAAAGGAGAAGAGTCTGTTGCTCATTTGCATGATTATGATTGTGTGAGTTTATGGGTCTATCGATTTTTTTGACTTTTATTGTAGGACTGCCTTTACCACCACCAGGTCCACAAGATCTCCTTCATCGCTCAAGATCTGACTGATACTAGGGCTTTTGGTTATATTTTTGGCTCCCCAGACATGGGACATCGATTTTTTGGTATTAAAACTGAAAAAGCGGCCAGTCAGGTGGTGATGGCTATGAGAGATCTCTTTCAAGTTGTCTTTGATATGAAAAAGAAAGAAATTGAGAGAGCAAAGCAACAACTGGAAATGCAACAAAAGTATCTGGCTACGAGGGCAGCGACGGAGCATACGCAGAAGGTTGAATAATTGATGTAAAATAAATTTTCACCTTGTTTGTGGAGTACTTACAAAACTGTCCTTTTATGTGTAGGTGGAACATAAGACATCGTCCATCGCAGAAACGTACATTGAGGGAGCATGTGCTTTAACTACAGACAGCCGTAGTAAGGCTGGCGGTGGTGCAGCAGCTGTCCCAGAAGTTGATCTGTTGAATCTGGAAGTTGAATTGTGCAGCCTGCAAGAAGGATTGGAAAATATTCATAATAATTTCTCAGAAAGTGTACCGTTTAGGGGAAGTACTGCGTCCATATCCAGTGATCCCATGAACCCCAATAAGTTCTCAACCTCTGGATATCCAGGCAGCACAGGAGGAGGAGCGTTTTCTAGTGACCCGTTTGGTGACTCGTTTGACCCATTTGACTCTTCTGGGACTGGCTTTAACCAGGGAGCAGCAGCTACGGCTGCTTCGACAAATCACCATAGTTCCTCCATGAATTTTCCTAGTGCAGACCCTTTCGCTCAAGTTGATCCGTTTCCAACACCAAAGTTTAGTAATATAGAAGACTCGTCCGGATTTTTCAATACTTCATCTGATCCTTTTGACACGCCTGTTGGAAACTTTTCCTTTAGTTTTGCGAATGATTCTGCTGGATCAAGTGGTCTCAATGATAGTACTGCTAGTCATGATCGTGCTGGATTTTTTAATGCAACTGGGGCTTTGGTGGGGAGTCGATTCAGTGGTGAAGTGAATGCACCTCGAACTCAACAACAGAGGAGTAGTTCTGCTATGGCAGATGGAATTACCCCACAGGAATCCGCAGCGACGACATGGCAGGCGTCGTTTGATGATGTAAGGGTTCTTAATGAATTTCATTATGAAAGCCGGTGCGTGCGAATCGTAACTAAATGAGCCCTCTTTTTGTATATTTACAGAATTTTGTGCCAGGCAACGCAAATGGATCCATGTTACCACTGGATATATTTACAGAATTGGATCCCCTGGGAACGGGTAGAGTCCGTCCTTTTGTGGATCGTAAAGATTTTTTTCAAGATCTCAAGAACCCTCCTCGTAAGACTTTGAAGGACTTGTATCCATCAGAGCAAGGCCTAAATACGTCCCAGGACGAAGCTTCACTTTTCCCGGCTGCCAAGTCTTCACCGAAATTATCATCAAAGGTATCTCGTCAAGCTGCCACTGCCGCCAACACAGAAAACTCCTCTGCACTGACCAACTCGTTCTCAACAAATTTTAATCCTGTTCCTGTTGGCTTTGACTCTGCCTTTAAATCTGCCCTTCACGCCTCCTCTATGTCCAAGGCCCATAAAGCTCAAGTTATTACAGGCTTGAGCAGTAGTAGCTCGGGCAAACGAGGAGATAGTACCACCTTCAGGTCCGACTCACCTCCAAATTACAATCCACCTGCTCCTCCTACAGAAGCAAACTCCTTCACAAATAATGAATATTTTGCAACTCCTTCAACCAAAAGCAGTAGTAGTGTTGCACCACCTCCACTATTGCCTCCCCCAAGTTCAGCATCTAGTAATTCTCCAAGCTTGAGCCGAGCCACAAAGAAATCACCTCAGCTTTTGAGGCAAATGACCATAGGAGTACCAAATTCTGGCTCTGCTTCGATGAGCCCGAAAACGTTGCCAAGAAATGCTCGCTTTGGTAAGCAGTCAACGATTGATATCTCGTCAGCAGATGAGATGTCGCCCATTCCAAATTTGACACCTCCACCGAGACCACCTCATGGAACGTTGAACAAAAATGTGACGTTGTCCACTGCTGTGCCTCGACCTTATTCAGGTGATAAATCTAAGTCCAAGCTGGCGACTTCGGGTTCAACCACATCGGGAGGTTCAAGTTTTGCCATGGTGCGACCATTTGGCGCACCTGAACCACCCCCACGTCCTTTGCAAACTACCATGATAACCAGCTCTTCCGCATCACCATCGTCTCAACAGCAACAGTTGCCCATAGTGTCTCCTCCACCACTGCCCCCGAAGAAGACAAGTCTTGGTCCAGCACTCTCAACGGGATCATCGTCAGTTCTTTCTAGTAAGGTGTTATATACAGCTGAAGTTAATAAAAAACCCGAAACGAAGGAAAATGACTTGCCTCTTCCCCTTCCTTCACGCAAGACGGCCTCTAATACTAACAGCTACAATTACCATTCAAGTCCCAGTTCTAATCGTTACTGTGTTCCTCCTTCAGTGGAGCCACGTTATGAGTTCCCAGAAACAAGCACTGACGAGCCTCAAGTCCCTAAAATGACTATGGAGCAAGCGCTTCTGCAAGTTGCATCTCTCAGCTTAGGCCAGTTAGCAAAGCGTTTAGACGTACCAGTTGAGAAACTGTCAAATTATACGATTCAGCAACTAGCAGAAAAGTTATCCTTTATTGGCCTAGAAGATGAATCTGCCAAACCTCCACCGCCTGCCCCAGGAAAGACTCAAGCCTTTGGATCTACAAGTCAGATCAGTATGAGATTTGAATCGAATTTTAATACTAATTTTGATGACGACAATGACATTTCTACTGTCTCAGCGCCGGCAGGATTTCCACCCCCGAAGTCTGCTGCCTGTGAGCCTCCAGAAACGAGCTTTGATAAATACGCTGTTTTCAGAGAATTGGCCGTAGAGGCTGCTAGTGGATTCTCCGTTGCCTCAAGTGCCAGCTTAGACAATGATTCAGATGATGATCGATCGCGAACTCAAGACAGAACCTTGACAGGTAGAGACTCAAGTAGTGAAAGAACGCTACAAGTTGAGCACGGAGCTAGCCGTCAGGATGTTGGTGGTGATGCCAGTTTAGCATTGAACACGATGGACGATATTACTGATGCTAACTTAAGTGATGATCAAGATAAATTTACTCTTGACGACGAAGAAATAGATGTTGGTAGCGGTAAATGGGCTACTTTTGAGTCCAACTTTGAAGATTCCTTCGCACCGGTTCAGCCACAAAAGCAGCAGGAAGTAATCATCTCACAACCAATCAAATTGGATCCTCCTAAGAAGAAACCTGAGAGCCCTTGGGATTCTGATGAGGACAATAACAGAGAACCCATGGCAGCTGCAGCCGCAATCAGTATCTCTGCCTTTGACGACGCAAAAATATTACAGTCACTTCCTCCTGATCCTGAGGAATTCGACTTCCAACCATTTGAAAAGCCAGCGCCTATAACTCCGCCGTCAGCAGCTGCATCATCGGTAGCATCAACTGGACGTAGGTCAAGTCGAGAGAAGGATCGTGGAGGGTTTGACTCATTTAAGTTGGAACCAAAATCTTCGCCGTCATCATCGGGTGGACAGTTTAAAAGACAAAGCTCTGGCTCGTCAAAAAACAGTTTGAGCAAGTATTCCGATTACTCAGACTCCGGTCGGCACCCAAGAGATGAGCGTGTGAGGAAAAATAGTCGCGAATTGCTAGATGGTTGGGATAGGAGGGATTGGGACGGAAGAGATCAGAGTCGTCCAGAGGAAACATGGGATAAGGAATGGGGTGATGGCGGTGGTGGAGATCGTTGGGACCGCCGTGAAGGCTATAGTCGCCGAAGTGATCGTGATTTTGATGTACCAGAAACCAAAGACGACGGTAGACGGCATAGGGGAGATGATTGGGCTGATAGACGTGCTGAATTATCACGATCAGATTCACGTGGTAGTCATTCCAAAAGAAGGCATGACAGAGGTTATGCTCGGGATTCTGATGAAGATTACAGCATTGGGTCCAGACGGGACGGTTCTTTGCGTCACAGTGGTGGTGCTGGCAGCGGCAGCAGATCTCGTGGGGGTTCAGCTCGAACGAGAGAAGTCCAAATTAGTAGAGAAAACTTGGAAATTGATGATGAGGAGGACGAAGTTGATGACGACGATAGATCGTACGCTTCCCATCATTCGAACTACTCCTCACATTCAAGGCGGAAGCATAGAAGGCATCCTCCGAGGCACAATCATTATGGTGGACCACCGCGAAGGCACAGAAGGGAATATTCACCGGAACGTGGTTCCAACCATGAAAGTGATTTCGATGATTCCTGTGAAGAAGAATCCACACCCAGGAAACGGGATCACTATGAACGTGACTATTATGGGAAGCCATCTCCAAAATATAGCGGCAGAGGTACAGGAGGTGGACGTCCATCATCAGCTGGAAAGCGTTATGAGAAAGGATATCGGGATTACGACCGTGACTACTACAGAGATCGTCGGGATGATGGACGTTACTATCACCATCGTGGCAGAGATTACCGTCGTGCCGAAGAAGTCGAAGACAATAATGAGGAAGGAGTTCGAGGAGACCGAGAGCATTCGGATTATTCCTGCGAAGATGCTCCCTCTTACAAAAGCGGGAGCCGTCGGCACAGGGGTAGAAGACCAGGTGGTGGTGGTGGAAGTGGGAGTCGAAATTATTATTACAATACAAATTCACCTTCTTGGGATAGTGATTCACCTGAAAGAGAAGGAAGTGGAGACAGGCGAAAGCTTCGATTTGGTAACGGGAAGCAGCCAGTTCCACGAGGTCGGGCACTGTCTCCTAGAAGCACAAAAATTCCTAAAAAGCCCGGCCATCGTTTCGATGATGATTTCGCAGGCCCTCCCGACCCTGAGATTGCAGCAGGGGATAGTTTCGATTCATTCCAAAGTGATCGCCCACCTAAGGAACCTGAGGATCTTACAAAGTCCCTCCCACCTCAGAGCCCATTTGAAGATAATTTTGTAGTTCAAGTTAATCAACAACAAGGTGGAGCTTTTGACAGTAATAACATTGAATTCAAGCGGACTGCTGCTATTGAAGATCACTTTGGTACTACAGGGTCAACAGCAAGTGGAGATGTTTTCTTTCCAGCCAAATTTGATGTTGAATTGGAAGTAGAAAAGGAGGCTGCTAATATTGCCATGAGACCTTTGGAAAGTTCATCATCCATGACACCAATTCCTACTCCATCATCAGCAGATCTAACTAGATCCTCACCATCATTCCTTACTGGGAAAAGACTTGAATCCATTCGCTCCGAAGAAGAACGGCTAGAAAGTTCAGAGGATGGGGCAGACGTGGGTAAAGGTGGTGATGACGACGACGACGACGGGAACACTGCAGAAATCAGAAAGGAAGCTGATATTGCAGTGAGTGGGAAAGAGGAGGGAAAGCCAGTGTTAAAAAAGTCTGATTCGTTTAATATTTTCAATCAAGAGAAGGATCCCTTTGCTGATGATGACTTTTTTCAGTGAAAGATATACATGTGACGTATGACTGTGTGACATTTTTTAATTGCTCTGAGGAGAATGTGATCTGTGCTTTAACTGGCTAACAACATCTGGAAAATGAAGTAGTTGACATGTGTGTCATAATTATAGCAGTGTGGTGGATTTATGTCTGAAGCACTCATCACCGTGTTTGTAATTATTTGCCTTGTGACCTCTAAATCATGGTAATTTAGCCCAATTTCTGCATGAATCATCTTCCTTCGCCATGAAATGATTCCTACTAATGCTTTACTTTTTTTCAATTCCAGGTCAGACGGTCGCAGTGGGCACGATTCGATTCGGAGTGAAACTGCAATTACTTCTGCTCCAGTGATGATTGTTGTACCAACTATCGCAAATCTCATGGGCTTGTACAAAAAGCATAATATTCTAAGAATGGGGGTCTGTGAAACATCGATCTGCTAGTCATTTAGCATCCCGCCAGCGTCCAACGTATTGGAATCTCACCAAGAAGAATCGATATAAACATACAGCTAATAATACTCTTGAGAAATACCTCGCGACTGATGAGGTTGATGATGCAGAACAAAAAGAACGAGAAGAAGAAACTTAACTTGAAAAAGTGTACCTTAGCTTCTTTCAAATGTGATTTTAATTTTCCTCATATAATAATTGTATCATCCGCACGCATTATTATTTTCCATTTGGTAAAATGTAGCATTGATATTATATGTTTATTAGTTTACGAGCATTTTATGTTACCATATATATGATCTTCGCTTTAATTCACACCTCTCTAGGTGTGAGTATCTCCTCCTTTTGTGCCAGTTTGTGTGACAATGGAATTTTTAGTGTATATGTGAGACTTTTAACAATCAGTGATTATAAATAATAATAAGATTTAAGTGATCAAGTTTGGCTTCCTGGTAGTGAAAGAAAAACAACAATAATAATAGTGTACTACAAGAACAAAACTACTTTCTATCGCGTGACCTCTCCTTGCATTTATTTGACTTTTAACACTGTAAAGTATGTACAGCGAAAGCGACTAGTAATATACTTCAAATAGGCTGACTAAAGAAGTGATAAGCAGGATTTTAGTGATTATTAATAATATAGTTTTATCACCATTACTATCCCGCAAAGGAATTTTTCTTAGTAGGTTAATAATAGAAGTGGAATGATTATGTAAAACTTAATATACTGAAACGGTGCCATATACCTACTAACCAGTAATAAATTCATAATTATTACGACATATTGTACGGCTATGCTGCTTACGAATAAATATTTCCAATCTATCTACGATAGCACCAATAATAAATAACTATGGATCTTGATTTTTCATGCTATCAAATAAGTTAGTTCATCCAGGGCCTTTCTTTGGTCTAGAGAGTCTTTGAGCCATTGGAGGCGGACGGAAATGGCACTTA
Source organism: Bourletiella hortensis (assembly GCA_034694225.1). Classification (NCBI taxonomy): domain Eukaryota; kingdom Metazoa; phylum Arthropoda; class Collembola; order Symphypleona; family Bourletiellidae; genus Bourletiella; species Bourletiella hortensis. The sequence goes on along the minus strand of JAQFYD010000142.1, from coordinate 3,418 downwards.
GATGCTGTTTTTTACTGGGTGAGTTGGGATCAAACACGATTAAATGGGTTATGCTTTCATCCAATTCGGTGGAAACTTGTCCACCGTAAAACTGAATGGTCATTTTGAGACCAAATATTTCGTCTTGATTGAGTTCTTCCTCGTTTCGAAACGCGATTTTCAAGTCCCTCATAAAACTATACTTGCGGAGTTTGGCAATTTCAGGGTCATGCATATCTTCCTTTAAAAAATCCATCGAGCTTGAACTTGGGTGGTCTTCAGCAATACAAGATACGTCTGACTCGTCGTCAACTAAAATTTTTTCAAGCAAGCGCTTCATTTCTACAGATGATATTTGCTTCCTGTAATGGTCACCATATTCGTCGAAATCTTTACTCAGGACTTGCTGAGTTATTCTACCCGCAGCGAAACAGTCCTCTGGAAGGATGCGCTCAACGCTGCGACTATCAATGCACTTTTCGAGCCAGGATAATTTCAGGATGTCGTGTTCCTGGGCCTTCATAAGCGTCTCTACGGTCGCTGATTTATTCTCAGCTATGACACCGAACAGGTCCGTGGTTGTATTTTGCACAGTAAGGCCTCCATTCTCTATAATTTTCTGTTCAACTTGCTTCTTCCAGCTCATGGACCCAATCACTCGGAAAACTTTCGAGTCAAATATGTTATACTTCACTGGACTCGGCTTCGGTTTCTGCTGATTTCCACGTGATTTGTACAAATTATTAACGACGAAATATTTAGCCGAGGTTGAAGGCACGACAGCTGGAGTTGATCGGGGAGAATAATGATAATGTTGTCGTTCGGGAGACTCTGAATCCGAGTGCGTCCCACGTTGGGTCTTCGAAGTTGTCGGACGTTTCTTTGGTGTGCGTGGAAGTCCATCACTACGACGGGCAAACTTCCCCCCGTATGACTTCTGAATTTCGTTAAACTCTTGTACTGTCATGATATCAGTCCAACACTTATCTCTACGGACTTGAACGATGCGAGCGAAGCGGAGAGTAAACTTAATGGCGTAATCTTCATGCGGAAGGATTTCCATGGCTTTGATCTGGACTACGACGGATTTTTTCGGATTTATGTAGAGATCGGGACGTTTGAAATTTTTCAAATGAACAGTGCAATTTGTGTCAGGTTTACGAATTAGTTTTGGCTTTAGCTCTTCAACAAGTTTTCCAATTTCTGGATGACGCATACGACCAGTTCCGACTCGACCAATAGGATAAAATTCCTGGAAATTATATTCATGTTTTACTGTATCATGTTTGGCGTCTTACATGCAACTCAATTAACATATCTACGATACCTCTACTCCTGACTTGTTCCTTCCCAATAATCCAACAAGAAAATGATTTATATTCCCTCGGTGCCGGACCGAGTCTGTGTAATAAGCGCCTAATACGATCACGTCCAGGTCATCTACTGAATTCTCCGAAAAATACTACAACAAAAACAGTCATTTAGGCTGACAAGAATCATTCCCATAATAAGAGAGATGCATATTGTATCATACCTCGGGCTTAATCTTCAGCCATGCCTGACTTCTCTTTCCTATTTCATAAACCGAATCAAGCTGCTTGACTATCAAACCTTCTTGAAAATCATCAACAGCTTCATTCAATTCCTCCAAGATGAGCTCCTTCGAATTCAAGGTTTTCACTTGGCTCAGTGTTACCACACCCTCTTCCTCTTCGACCGCTTCATGCATTAATTTCAGCCGTTCCTGAAGTGGGACATTAGTCAAACTCCTTCCATTGTAATACACGATGTCAAATGCAACGAAAGCAGGGCAATGTTCTGGGTCATCTGACTTCATTCTTCGCACATCTATGTTTTGACCCTTGTGCGTAAAGCCGCCTGTGCTCTTTCGATAGGCCATCATTTCTCCGTCCAAAATAAAGGACGAGCAAGATAAATTCACCTTTGGCATCAAGCGATGGGTCAATGTACGCTCAAAATTCGACGTATTATCAATACCACTGCGGGAAAAGAAGCGTAACTGTTGGCCATGGGGTCTACCGCTGTCGTAATGGATCTGGAATCTTTCACCGTCAAATTTTAGTTCAACTAGGAATGGAGGATCAGGCAAGTTTCCGAAATCTTCCCGTCTTCCTTCGTTACACACATTGTACTTTACATTCAATCGGGCACACAGCATTTGTTTCAACGGTGAAAACAACTGAACTTGAGTTTCGTCAATAACTGCGTTAGGGTCGTTCAGTCTCAAACATACCTGGAAAATTAATGAAACCCGTTCTTAACCTCCATTCAAAGATTTTCTTTCTATCGTTTACTTACCGTTTTCAGACTACCCGTAGTTTCAAACAGGGGTTCGGCTTGAGGATGAATACATCTAAAGACTTGATGTTTGTTCAGTCCCAGTCCCATCTGCTTGAGTATAATCCGAGCCAGCCATTTCCCCTCTATCGCCGACAACTTGGGGATGAATCGCTTTAGAATTTCCACTTGTTTCTCGCTATTTACACCACTTCCGGCAGCCTTTGCTATGCTATCCAAAACCTCGTTCAAATCTGCCAAGGAAGGGCTTCGATCTCCCGAAACACTAGAAATACGCGATTGGAGGACGGAATATACGACACTACCCAGGTCACCCGCTATTTGGGTACGGTTAGGATCCCGAAAATGTAGCAGTTTTTTGGCATCTGAACTGTTCTCATCAAGACCAAGAGCTTTTACGAATGTCCTGGCCAGGACTGTCCCTTTCATTCCATAAGGCGCACGAGATTTGTCCTCACTGGGAAGAATTATACGCACAAGGGAAAAAATGCTGTCACCCTGAAAAATTTGGCCGCATTAATGACCGATGAAACTATCACATAGTATGTGTTAATTTTAAACGCTTTTGCTTACATGTGCTTTCTCTGGGTCCAAAGTGCCATTATGAGTGCCCTTAAAGGCCTTACGGAAATGCTGAAAACTTTTTCTTACATGTTCTTCTTTCCCCTTTTTCGTCTGAGCCCCACATATTTTTTCCAGCACTTCCTTTGCCAGGCTAATGAATTGGATCTGATCAGCAACTGTGACAGGCGATGCTTCAGTGACTTCCATTTTCGGTACAGGAATAATCTTTCAACATACCAAAGTGAAAGTGCAATTATCTGTAATAATATTTCTACCTGTGTTGTTTTGAATAAACAGACTTAAATATCCCTACAGCCCTTAGGATCAGAATATAATATATTTTCCAGTTTCGTAAGAAAATTGAGAGAAAATTCTGAGAACATGCAAATCAACTGCGATGTCCTCATGAAAGATTACTGTACCTCGTGTCATCAGGACAGGATTAGTCCGGTCTTCGAGTCAGTTCACCTGTTTGGGACCGTCCATTAATTACATCATCATCATAGGGGAGGGGAGGGGTCAGGTCAAAGATGACGACTGATGACACAGGGGAGGG